>JAQGBT010005807.1:0-13630 GCA_034698585.1 Disparrhopalites patrizii
CAGAATAATTATTAAAAGAGATTGACATTACGTAGCACGAAAAATAGAGAAAGAAAGAAATTAACTGGGAGAAAATAGAGAGAGATTGCAAAGAGAGAATAAAGAGAGAGAGATGGCAAAGAGAAAATAGAGAGATAGAGAGAGTGCAAATAGAAAATAAACAGAGTGCAAAGAGAAAATAAACAGAGTGCAAAGAGAAAATAAACAGAGTGCAAAGAGAAAATAAACAGACTGCAAAGAGAAAATAGAGAGATTGTAAAGAGAAAATAGAGAGAAAGAGAGAGATTGCAAAGAGAAAATAGAGAGAAAGAGAGAGATTGCAAAGAGAACATAGAGAGAAAGAGAGAGATTGCAAAGAGAAAATAGAGAGAAAGAGAGAGATTGCAAAGAGAAAATAGAGAGAAAGAGAGAGATTGCAAAGAGAAAATAGAGAGAGACACTAGCACGTCAAAAGAGAGGGAACGAATTTAGAAGGCAAAATTAGAGAGCTATCATTTTATTGCACAAATTTTGGAATTCTTTAAATATTCATAGTTTTGCAAACTTTAAATTACAGCGTTGTAACCATGTACATACAGCACAGCTTTTTTCCAGATTTCACCGGATGTAGTATTCACAATTTCCATTTCCATTACTAATAACGGTTATAATAATTATAATAATAAATGATGACTATACTATAAGTATGTATTAAAATAATTATTATTACTATTATGTATGTATTATAATCATTATTATTACTATTAACTATATATGTATTATACCTGCGAAAACTATATTGTGCTGTCGGGCTTAAGGCCATACAAAAATCGCTTTATTTTTTTATTTCTTTAATTTTTTCCTCAAACAAAAACAAATTTTAAAAAAATGTCCTTAAAGATTTTTTGAATTTTCTTATCGCTTTTATAGCGATTTAAGCATCGCTTTTTAAATTTTTTAAATAAGACCCCCCCTAAAAAAATTGGGTTAAGAAGTAAAATCTTTTTTGTTATTTTTCTAAATAAAAAGTAAAACGTCAAAAGCATCAAATATCTACTTAATAATTTTCAGTCTCGGATGCATTTGTCTGAAAATAAACTTTCGCGAATTCAAATTTGTTACAAATAAGCTCACAGAGCCAGAATATTGGAAATTTTTACATCCACTATTTAATCAAGTACTCCTTAAACGTACAAGTTTAGTCTAAAACCTGATTTTGTCATTTCTAAAGACAAAAATCACGCTTTTTTACTCTCGAAGAGTTAATATCGCTTTTTGTCGCTCTACAAAGGCGAAAATCGCTTTTGTGGCTTATTATTTTTGCATTTTCAAGATCACCTTAAAGTGCCACACATGCACTTATATAGACCATAGGCCTTTCATATTCTAACAACTATATTTTTAATTTAATTTGTCGTTTTTTATCGTATTTGAATACCTTAAACATAATTATAAACTCCGTATAACGCTCTTAACCATTATATCCGAGATGTCCATTGCGTAACGAGGACACGTTCTGAATACACATCAATTTTCTCCCATTGTGTTTGCCTCCATTTGTATAGAAACAATGATATTTTGCGAATTGCAACGCACGCAGACCACCCGTCTGCGATGGCTGGCCATACCTACAATTAGTACAGTGGATTCTCTCTATAACAACATTTATCTATATGATAACATTATTTTTCCAGCCCTTCGTACATTTATTGTAATATGCACTAAATGTTCCATATAACAACATTTCCCTGTGACAATATTATCTTTTATTCCCTTCAGTGTTATATTGAGACTCCCATGCACCTGACATAGACTTTTGTTTTTATCTAGTTGCTGGTTAGAACTAAGTAAGACACAACCTGCTGCACGATGATGGAACACATGGTAAGTATCATTTGGCGGTCAATGAAATACATATGCGGACCGCATCTTTATCTTGATATCCTGGAGAGCAACAACGCTCTTATAAAGCCATTTGGCCGTACCCGGAGCACCAAGATATCGAAATTTACACAACCGAAACCACCAATTCCGCACCCGCGAACTCCTGAAATGTGACTCGGCCAAAAAGCTGAAAATCACCACAAGAATGGCGCAGAACGTCGCCGCCAAAGAGCCCAAACATGCGGAAATCACTCCGTCCAGACGCAGGGAGGCAACAATGCATAAGATGCTTATTCCCATCAGCAACAACTGCGGGCTCCGGGGGCGAGAGTGCGACAGAAAACGTGGTTGAACCAGTTCACGGAGATGTACAGTGTTTTATACATATTAATGCTTGTTTTCGGGTGCCGTAGACTTCCCGCCGTTACATTGACACTGGTGGATCCATCCAGTTCCTATATCATGACTAGAATTAAGGTCAGGTATACAATGATACAACGAATGATTAATTCTCCCGCTGCATGATAAGTTAATTCCGAAAAGGTCCACACGTAGGTATTGACCATTTTCAGGGGAGTTTTAATACAGATGTTGTGGGTCTGTTGGATAGCCAATGAGAGTGGCTGTTCCGGGGATGTTGGCATTACTAAAGAAGAAGCGATGATGGTGGAGGTGTTGAGGTGAAAGCTGTACGGCAAGCATTTTAGGGGAAGGACAGCTAGTTTTGACAGAGATGGAATTGGTCCTTCAGAGTTTTCGTATTTACCTAGAACAAAAAAGCTCAAATTCCAAAGCGTCTTATAAATGTGTAACTTTACTGGATTAAATTTTTCACTTACTTTGGACGACTCGGAGAAGTTGTATTGTTTGCAATCAAAACTGATATTTGAGTTGGCGTCGTCGTTCTTAAATGCACAGACAGCCCATATGCTTCTACAGTGAACACTCGCTATAACAACCCTGAAGGGAAGGGCAAAAATGGTTGTTATATAGAAAAGTTGTTATATGGAACATTTAATATGTGCACTACATATACGAAGAGTTGAAAAATAAAGTTGTTATAGAGCAAATGTTGTTATAAGGAGAGTTGTTATAGAGAGAGTCCACTGTATATGGACATTCAGAAATTCATTTCAACTAATAAAAGAATATATTAATTTACTATCTTTAGTATTGGTGACTCGGGTCCTATTCTTTCGTGTAAAAATGATGTTATTCTATTCTCAAATTTTAAAATTTGCTCCTAGTCAACAGTTGACTCTCCTTATAACGGCGTCCTTTGTAGCACTCTATGACAGCAGGAAAAAATGCTCCCCTCAAAAACTTTCTCGAATTGTTAACATAGAAATATTTGTTTTCTATAACGCTTCTTCTCTATAACGGGCAAAATGTGCTGCTTTATAGGGTGCTGTTATACCGAGAATCGACTGTATTCGCTTCTATTTAGTTTGCTCAAAGATCAAAATAATTCTATTCTATTACCTATTCACTGTTCTATTTCGAACAGAATGGGACAGCACTGCCAAAACTTTATACAATCCCTCGACATTTTCAAATAATACAGTGGAGTCTTTCTATAACAAGTCTCTTTGTAGCAACATTTCTATATAACAACATTATTTTTTCCGGCAAAAATTGATATGTGAATATCTTCTTTTGTTCGACGATATTTTTGCACTTTAAAAAGTAGTACAGTGAAGTCTCTCTGTAACAAGTGTGTTTATAACAACATTTCTATATAACAATATTATTTTTTCCGCCCTTTGTACATGTAAAGTACATATATTTTGTTCTATATAACAACATTCCCCAGTAACAACATTTTTTCCTCTACTTCAGAGTTGTTATAGAGAGACTCCATTGTATTATCAACTATGGGAAAATGAAAATGCTCTTATTTTAACAAGATATTAGATAATTTTCAATTTCTTCGGGAAAACAATGCACAAACTGCAGCAGTGGTAACGGATTTCATTCATAAGAAAGTGAGGGCAAATAAATATTACTTCGCACTAGTTTCAATCGATGGCCATTACGCTATTACCATATAATTTCTCCAAATGTTACATCCGATTTTTTTATCGCAAAGCATCTGTAACATGGAAAGGCTTTATGATGAAGAATGCTTCTGGTTGCGCTGTTGCTAAGTGGTAATTACAGTCGACTCTCGCTATAACAGCACCCTATAAAGCATCAAATTTCGCTTGTTGTAGCGAAAAACTGTTATAGAGGACAGACATTTCTATGTTAACAATTGGAGAAAGTTTTTGAGATGAGCATTTTTTGCTGTTGCTATAGCGAGCGTACTGTTATAAATAGGACTGTTATAGAGAGAGTCGACTGTAAAAACACGGCAGTTTTCGCCTTGTTGTAGCCATCATAATCAAACTCCAAATGCGAAACTAATTAAATTTGCGTTCCTCAAGTCTGTTATCGTGAAATATGGAAAAAATCCAATACAGTCGATTCTCTCTATAACGGACTCCCTTGTCACGGTTTTAGCTTTACAACGGTGGCAGAAAATTCTCCCGGCAAGAACTTTCTCCAATTGTTAACACAGAATTAATCCCTGTATGTAATGGTTTTTTGCTATAACTGGGAAAATTTTCTGCTTTTACGGGAGCCGCTATAAAGCGAATCGACTTATGTATTATGTTATTTTATTATGTTATCTTATTATATGTAGAAAGCCCATCATTCCAAGTTGCGTCTATTATGTACACTTGTATGATTATAAGCAAACGTTAGTGCCGGTTTGTATTTATGTATGGAGTTCCTATTTTTGTTTTAAAAATTACGAAAAAAAATGCAGGGGTTCGGTGAAATATTGCAGAAAGAGCCTTAACTATTGGTATGATACATCCAACGTTACATCACAAAGCACGGAGACATTCATATTAAAATATGAATGGAGGAGAAGGGAAAAGAGAGAAAAGTCACAAGTCCATTGTCTCGTCAAAGGGTTCCTCCTCCCGCTGAGCTTTTGTGAGGGAACACGGCATGGAACGATGCTACTTTTTTCATTCTTGAAAAAAAAAGGAAACCTTTTTTTTTTTTTTTTCAAGGAGCAAAAATCCCTTGTGGTGCTACAAGCTTTTAATCAACTCTCAATATCATCATCTCCCTTTCCCCCATTTTTATGAACTCCCATAATCTTCCCTCTTGTGCTCATCCCTTAATCCGACCATAACTAAGGCTATGTCTCCTTTTAACAAGTCATGCCTCTTTGAAAGGAAAAAGATGTGAGAGGTGGAATCATAAAAGTCAACTTCCTTCCCTTGTGCATGTTCCCATCAAAGATCTTGGACATGTTTGATCCTTATCTCTTTCGTAAGCCTGCGTAAATGCAATGAGTTCAAATTTTGACGGTCACATTTTAGTGCATCCAAAGAGCATGGGCTCGTTATAAAAATGGGAGAAAAAAAAAAGGTAAAGTTGCTGATCTTCGAAAAATTTATACGGTCCTCGCAAACGGAATGCCAGAAATTCACCCACCTTAAATAAAATCAAATACTATTTAAAATTTACCATTAACGTGCACTTCCATGCAAATTTTCAAATTTTTGTACCAAAACACACGTGTAAAGTCAACCCAAATACAACAAGGTGCTACAACAGCTCTCTCTAAAACAACATTTTCTCGATATAACAACAGTTTTCCATCCCCCGCAGTATGAATACAGTGGACTCTCTCTATAACAACTCTCCTTATAACAACATTTGCTCTATAACAACTTTATTTTTCAACTCTTCGTATATGTAGTGCACATATTAAATGTTCCATATAACAACTTTTCTATATAACAACCATTTTTGCCCTTCCCTTCAGGGTTGTTATAGCGAGAGTTCACTGTACCTATATTATGTTGTATACAGTGGAGTCCTCTATAACAATATTTTCCATGTAACAAGATTTGTTATTCCCCCGTACCATTTATACATTGTAAACTTGTTCCATATAACAATACACTGGGCTCTCGCTATAACAACCCTGAAGGGAAGGGCAAAAAAGGTTGTTATATGGAACATTTATTATGTACACTATATATACAAAGGGCTGAAAAATAAAGTTTTTCGTAGAGAAAAAGATGTTATATGGAGAGTTGTTATAGAGAGAGTCCACTGTATTTCTGTACCAACATATGTATCTCTGTAACAATATATTTTTCCCCGCCCTTGAAAATCGAATACGCGCGTTAGAAGTTGCCTATTAAAACATCATTTTTTCAGCACGCTAAATGGTGAAACTAAACAGCGGGCTGGAGCCAAATCATCAAGTATTAAATACAATTCTGTATAAAAAGCATTAAAACACATGCAAATACCTATTTAAAATGGGATTTTTGTACATCAGTATCATTTTGCCCCAAATTATTCATGTTCTGTGTAACAACATTTCTCTATATGACATCAACGTTCCTTGAATGTTGTTCTAGAGAGTCTCCATTGTAACGCCAATGCACATTAGTCAGCCCTTCGCAACGCAGCGTTCGTATTTTTAATTCTCTAAAACAACATTTGCAACTTTGGTCGACAAAACGTGGAGGTCCAACCTTGCGAAGGCGCTATGTAAATAAATGAGTTTCAAGCAAAGTCAGACAATTCCTATTAAAATAACAAATGCCTAAATGTAAATGCCTACATTCTAAATATTAGGTACACATGTAACAGCAAAATTTTGGGTTCCCTTGGGTGCTGTTATAGAGAGACTCCACTATAGTGCATATAACAACATTTCTCTAAACAAAATTTTCGGCTGTTCCCTTCCATGCTGCTATAGAGAGACGGCACTGCACTTGCTTTGCTTTTTAGCGCACAATATATGTTCAAAGGTGTGTTTCTTCCCTAATCTCCCCTAAACAAAGCTAAATCACGACTTTCAAACAAAATTGTTCAATTCTTACTAAACCAAGTGTACATTTATATAGTTGAACATATGAAAAAAGTGTTGTTGTTACTATATACAGTGGAGTCTCTATATAACAACTCTGAAGGGAAGGGCAAAAAATATTGTTGCAGGGAAAAGTTGTTATATAGAACATTAAATATGTACCTTATATGTACGAAAGGCGGAAAAAATAATGTTGTTACAGTCGATTCTCTCTATAAGAGTCCCCTGTATAACAGTACTCTCGTTATAACAGCAGCAAAAAATGCTCCCTTCAAAAACTTTCTCCATTTGTTAACATAGAAATGCTTGTTCTCTATAACAGTTTTTCGCTATAGAAAGCGAAAATTGATGCTTTATAATAGGGTGCTGTTATAGCGAGAGTCGACTGTATAGCGAAAAGTTGTTATAAAGAGACTTGTTATAGAGAGACTCCACTGTATATAGGAATAGTAATCAATAACTAGGCATATTATCTACCTTCTTAGGTATGTATCAAGGATAGTGTCATTCTGCCCCAAATTTGCACTTATCCTTTATAACAACTTCTCTATTGTGTTTTTTTTATTCTTCCATTCCCAATTCAAGAACCTTCTGCTTGGTGTCACCATCACCATCTGCCTAGACTCCTAAATGATTTTAAGCAATAGATGTTTTCAATTTAAATATTCAGATGGCGCCGGAGTCCGTTCAGGTGCAACTCTTCATTTTGTCATGATAAATGATCACTTTAAATAATCGAAGTAATCATCACCAATCCAAAATGCAAACTGGCTATGTGTAAAAACGACAATAACATGCAAATCTATCATGGAGACTTATAAAGCACCTCATATACATGTATCCATACAAATGTTCAAGGGGATCAGCTGCTCCTCGCATATGGAAGGTGAAAATTGTGGGCTTGCCCGGCCTTATAATCCCTGTAAATACCTGGGAACATCACAACAATAAATTGTGGCAGGACAGACACCTCCTAATTACTGGGATTTTGATCCAGCACTGTAATGACGTCTGGTCTTGCGAGCGTAATTAGGCTCTTGGCACAACACATTTCCCTCCACCATCTCGCATTCTTTCCAAGTACAAAAGTATGTAGAAAGGGAAAAATCATGAAAAAAAAAAGAAAGACCAGGATTTTTCATTACATTTTATACAGATAAGTACCACAAACGGAAGGGGGAAGGTTTCTCCCCAGAGCAACTTTTTTTTTCTCTTCTTTGGTGATTCCATTTATTTCTTTCTGTATATTTAACAGAAAGGTCATTCACCTCCCTCTCCGGGTGTTTGACTCATCAATTTCTTTTGGACCGGCCACGTACATTAGAGACTTGCTTCAGACGCGTACACTTTTATTTGACAGGGAGCAAACGATCGTCTTGTTCCAAGATCCAACAGAGACATTTATGAGAGATCCGTACAAAGTACATCTTTCATGGCAGATGTAACCTGTGACTCACATGACACAAGTGTGGGGCCGAGACATCAGAGAATAATTATCATTTTCCAAAACAATGAGCATGTCTTCCTAAACGTAACTTTAACCGCGAAAAATTTTGGTTCTTATTCCAACTCAAAATCATGGGATACGTATGAATTACCCGCAGTCACAGGTAAAAAGCCTTATTAGGGGAAGTAACATTATACAAGCGTCTCCTTGTTCACCCATTATGTCCAATACAGTCGACTCTCGCTATAGCAGCACCCCATAAAGCGTCAAACTTCGCTTGCTATAGCGAAAAGCTGTTGCAGAGAACAGACATTTCTGTTAACAAATGGAAAAAGTTTTTGAGGGGAGCATTTTTTGCTGCTGTTATAACGAAAGTACTGTTATACAGGGGACTGTTATAGAGAGAGTCGACTGTAGCATGTGCGAAGGAGGTAAGAGAGAGAGAGAGACAGAGAAACCTGATTCCTCTTGATTTCTTCAGAAGATATTCATGGCCCTGCACACAAATTACACTCTCGCGCAATTTCCTTGCTTTTGGCCAGGGGAATCATCAGTAACGTCAATTAAAGCCGTAGAGCACATTATGTATCTTCTATGCTCATAATTTTTTCAAGAAGCTTCCAAATGCTGCTTTAAAAATGCGATTTGACCTCCAGCTACCACGGCGAACTCACAGCAGATGTCTATATTTGACCACATTTGAATAAATACTGGAAAATACTTTGCTTCGTGAGGCCAATTGGCTTTATTTTCTAGCTACGTTTTTTATTATAAGTTAATTTGTATGTTGTTTTTGGCTATTGGCTAAAACCTTATTGCTTAAGCTGTGATAATGTTTGCCTAAAACATTTCTATTTTTGAATTTCTATTTTTGAATTTCTACTTTTGAATAACATTTCAATTCAAAAATGTTATTTTTTACTTGGTTTATATTCACAAATTTATTAACTTTGTTTGTATTTACAAATTTTAATACAGTGTCATCAATATTTACAAATTTATAATCGGTCAATATATGCAAATTTGTATGTATGCGTTTTTTAATTGTCTTCAGAGACCAACAGCGGTTTTGGGATTTTAATTTACACTACAATTCGTATTTCTGTTCAAAATTTCTATTTTTTATACAAATGCAGACCATTTGATATTTACTGAAACATGAAGCGTATGTCTTTAAAAATTTGAGACCAACCTAATTACAACTCAACATGTTTTGTCCCTGTGATTGTTCTTCTGATTTGCACGGATCTTCCTGCTAATTCACATCTATTTTAATACGCTTATTCTGCTGCAAGCCAGAAATCAATCATTGGCCATGAAAAAGTATGATGCGCGGGTGATTTAATTACAAATCCGGAGACATTTTCTTTGGTACAGTTATAGCCATGAGGACAATGACATTTTTGATGTCTTCATTGACTGAAAAAGATTCGTTCGACAATGGCCGTGTGACAAATTCTTTCGTAATTACCTTAGATTATTTTCGTAATTAATTCAGATTTAAAGAAGATTAAGGAAAATTAAGAAAGTAATACAATAATATGCAGCATTGATAAGTTCATCCTGGAACAAAAAAGGGAGAGTGTATCTAGTATCTATAGACGTGGTCAATTTCCCTTTCACACATTATTGAATTAAGCATTTACGGTTTATCTCTGGTCACTGCTTCCTCTCGTTAATCTCCCCACAGTTGGATTAAGCCCTAAAGAGAAATTACACGGACGCCACAAAATTCATCTTCTCCACCACTCCATGCATATGAATTCCATTCACCGTTGGCGAAAATTTTTTGTTCCGAGTGTTGTGAGGTAAATATATTATGAGTAAATGGAAAAGCTTGAAAAAAAAAACTGGTCCTAGCAGCCTTATGACCGGACTCAAGGTGAGCGACTGCCATGAGTAACGAAAGTGAGAAAGATCGGAGAGAGACAGAGAAAGAGAGAATGAAAATGAAAAGTCAAAAACTTGTTACACCGACAACAATCCTTTCAGTTCATCGGCACTTCTCCGTCTCTGAGGTAAAATTTTTCATTCCATACGAATATCATTTTCATATCCCCAGAATTTCATTTTCTTTTTATTCTCCCCCCCCCCTAAAAAAATTATTGGGTGCGGAATCATACAAATACCACACCTTTTGATTTTGGGACTCCATCCCTAATTAAAAGGTCTTGTATGTTGTGTACTTTAAGTAATTTTTATTGCTCCTATAGATTTAATTTCTGACATTAAAATAATTTCGACGGCATTTAATATTGAGAAAATTTTTTGGGTCTTCGCAGGTCCAAGATGAAGCAGTTTGTTTTGGTGCTACTGATTGTGTTTGTGCTTGGCGTTGCCAACGCCGCACCTCCAGGCTACTATGCATTCTCCTCCTCCAATGAGGACGACGATGAGGATGCTCAGGATGAGCCCTACGACAACATGGAGGGCATGTTCACTTTCCCCACCGGAGGACCTGGAGGACCTCCTTCGAGTAAGCTTTATTTTCAATACAAATACCGAAAAATTTAATCCTATACCAGTAAATATGCCGGTGTGGACTGGTTTAATAAGAAAATTCGGTCTATAGAACAGCATTCTCACTTTTCTGGAGCTGGCATTTAAATTTTAAATGGCGTCTGAATCATGCATTTATTACGATTGCACTTGCGCATAATGCTAAACTTTTCTCTAAAAGCTAACATTAAAAACATTAGAACAACGCTAAAATTTTCACTGAACAAACACTAAAGAAATTCACGGAATAGTGCCAAAATTTTCACTGATCCAGTATAGAAATTATGCCTGAAGTGAAGTCAAATTTTCTAGAGTAGCATTGAGAGTAAGTCTTAAATATAGACAAAATTTTATCTGGATTAGAGCAACGAGTATTTGCCCGAAGTAGTCTAAATTTTGTATGAGTTTTACATGTCAATTCTTTACAATTCAGCTAAATATATTTTGCATCATGCAAAGTATAGTTGCAAGTATAGTTATCAATTGAAATGTGGTTAAATCAGCATTAATATTCTTCCTATAATAGCTGAACATCTTCGAATGAACTAGCAAACGTTGAAAAAATGTAAATATTTCCATAAAATTGCATTGAATTGTATTTAACAAGATGGCAGTATCACTGAGAAATTTGCCTGATTTTGTCTACAAATTTAACCAATTAAATTTTACTTTGAATAATATTTTGTTTACTTTTCAAATAATATTTAATTTTCCTGAAATTCAATTCTTTAGAATATTAAAAAAAAATGCTATCAATACCCATTGTAATATCACCTATAGACTATGTATGCATTGAAATCTCTCTGTTGAATAATTCATAAGATCCTACGTGTGAGGAATTTTTAGAGTAAAAAAATGTTTTAAACTGCCTACAACAGATCAGTATTTGAATGGCCCGTCCTACCGAACGGATGTTGACCTCGAAGACCCCACATATGCTCTGGTTGTTGACCCCGTGTACGACGAGATGGAGGCAGCCATCCCCAGAGTGGACGCATCGCCCGTGGCACGCCGCTACAAGATTGTAAAGAAGAAGCCCGTGGAGGTGAAAAATGAAGAGGAAGAAGACGAAAGTGAGGAGGATGAGGAGGAGGACGATGGTGACGAGCAGGATGAGCAACCAGATTATTCCGTCCCTGATTTCAACGAATTGTTCCCAAACCCCGAAAACCGACCTAGAGGACCGGGAGGTATGATTCATTTTCTTAATTCGTGCTTTAAAAATTTAATTACCATGCCAGAGGCAATAATTTAGCAACAAATTATGCATTAGTAATTAATGAAATTTTCAATAAATTATGCGTTAGTGATTAATTGATTAATAAATTTTGCAATAAATTATGCATCAGGGATCAATCTAATTTGCAATAAATTATGCAATGGTGAATAATAAAATTCGTAAATGTTTGGCCAATTTATAGGTTCAGGAAACAGCGAAATCCGTCAACATCCTCTCTCGCACCAAACTCGTGATCGCCATTTGATTCGCGGCCACCCTGCGCCCGCGCCCCGGGCCCCAAGCCGGCGCTACCGCCTGGAGACACTCCTCCCCGTGGGAGATTCTTCGGAGCTGTATGACGACGATGCAATTGTAATTGATGCCGACGGACCCATCTACCGCTCTGCAGTCCGTGTGGCGCGCATGCCCGAGGACGACGAAGATGTGGAGGACGACGCTTCCCAGGAGGATGATCAGGAGGATGAACAAGATTTCAGTGTGCCCAGCTATGACACTCTTTTCCCAGCTCCGGGACAGAAACCTCCAAGTAAATTTTTGAGACACATTTTTTTTTAATAATGAAAAGTGGGCGCACAATTTATGCAGAACCGTGAACGAGAATTTTACCTGCAAAATATAAAAAATGCGTAGTTTACCAAAACGTATGCACATTATGCATATCAAATCAAAAAATACAAACCCAATGCTCAAAATTACAAGCCAATTATGCATAATAAATTATTAATGACCTTTATGTCTATATATTTTGTAGATTTCAAGCGGCGACACAAAGACATATTCTCTAAAAACTAAATTTTCGTAACACAATTGATAAAAGACGCCTGAACTAAATTTGTTTCAATTTTACAAAGAAAAACCTAGAAACGCTAGATATTTGCATTTTTACTACCCAAACGAAAGCATACAAAGTTTACGCGTAAGAAATGCTTTCAAAATAATAATAGAAACCAATAATATAAAAACATATATTTGATAAATGATATTAAAACATATTATATAAATGATATAACAAATATTATATAAATGATACAGTATATGTGTTTGCAGGCCTAAAATTTGTATACTGCGCATTAGCAAGGAAAGCATGCACTTTTACGTGCAAAATGCAAATTTTACGTAGCAAAACCAACATGGTTAATTTAGCAAGCAGAATATTCACATTTTTGCATTGCAAAAAAAATCATTCACACTTGAAGCGCAAAAATTGAAATCTTGTACAATTGATGATGCCAAATTTTTAGCTTAAAATTTGCAAATTGAAATTTCGGGCAATAGATTATTCCAAATGTTTTAGCTTAACATTTACAAATTGAAATTTTGTGCCATAAAGCATATCAAATTGTTGAAATAGTTTATCTTAAGATGTCACTTTACAAAACCAGGCATCAAATTTTTCGTTAAGAAAATTAAATAATTTGCGCGAAACAATTTTAAATAAAATTTTTAAAAATGCTACGCCACAAATAATGAAAATTTCACCTCACATATAATACAAATTTTACGCCACAAATTATGAAAGTTTTACGCCACAAATAATAACAAATTTAAGCCACAAATAATAACAAATTTAAGCCACAAATAATAACAAAGTTAAGCCACAAATAATAACAAATTTAAGCCACAAATAATAACAAATTTAAGCCACAAATAATAACAAATTTAAGCCACAAATAATAACAAATTTAAGCCA
>JAQGBT010005808.1:0-13629 GCA_034698585.1 Disparrhopalites patrizii
TCTCTCTCTCTCTCTGTCTCTCTTTCTCCCCCTCTCTTTCTGTCTCTCTCACTCTCTCTCTCTGTCTCTCTTTCTCCCCCTCTCTTTCTGTCTCTCACTCTCTCTCTCTGCCTCTCTTTCTCCAACTCTGCCTGTCGCTCTCTCTTTCCCTCTTTCTCTTTCACTCTCTCTCCGTCTCTCTCTCCCTCTTTCTCTCTCTCTCCCTCTGTCTGTCTCCCTCTTTCTCTCTATCCCTGTCTCCCTCTTTCTCTTTCTCTCTCTCTGTCTGTCTCTCTCTGTCCCTCTTTCTCGCGCTCTCTCTGTCCCTCTTTCTCGCGCTCTCTCTGTCCCTCTTTCTCGCTCTCTGTCTGTCTCCCTCTTTCTCTCTCTCCCTCTCTCTTCCTCTCTCTCCTGTTCCTGTTCTTCGCTTTCTCTCCCTCCCTCTTTCTGTTTCTGTCTTTCTCTTCCTCTCCCTTTCTACATATCTGTTTCTTCTTCTCTGGCTCTCTTTATATCTTCTTAGGTATCTCTCTCTTATTCCGGCTCCCTCTCTCTCCCTGTCTTCCTCGCACTCTCTCTCTCTCTCTTCTTTGCTCTGTTTCTCCTGTTCCAGCTCTTTCTCTCCTTCTCTGGCTCTCCTCATTCTTGCTCTCTCTCTCTCTCTCTCTATCTTTCCCTCTCCGTCCGTCTGTCTGGCTGCAACGGCGTCTACGATCGATTTGATTGCAGTAGGAAGCGAAGATGATGACGAGGGAGGATGATGATGGTAAAGAGAAAGAAGTGACGCAAGGTTCCTTCATATGTTTTCCGATTTAAAAGAAGAAGATTGAAGGAGGTTTCCTGGGAAAAGAGAAAACGAGCACACATTTCCAAGCCTTTTATTCCCCCTCCCCATCCATTTTTTTCCATGTATTCAAACAACCCTTAAAAACATCCATTGTAGCGCCAGAAAGTGGGATGCATATAATGTACATTTGCTTTCTTTTTCATATCCTCCTGGCAATCTACTACATCATTACATGGTTTTCCCATCTCTCTCTCTCTGTCTCTCTCTCTCTCTGGAACTCACTAACTTTATTTCCCCGAAATTCACGTGATTATTCTGCAGGCATCCTACTTTCATCTTCCCCATTCTTCTCCCTTTTGTCTGTCCCTTGTCTATTGAGAAAGGGAGAGAGAGATAGAGAAGGGGAAGGAGAGAGAAAGGGAGGAGGAGAGAGGGGAAGTAGAGAGAAGAGAGAGAGAGACAAGCTCAAACAGTCCTTATTGTTAGCAGTCGTGTCTTGAGAGGGGAGGGAAGGCTTTGGTAAGTTTTGGTATAGTAGTAGTGACTTCATACTTCGGTTAGCATTTGTATGTAATTGAGGAACAACACACAAGGACCTGCTGTGAATTCTGGCTTCAATAGCTTTCACACACACACATTGACAACGCAAACTACTCTTCAGTAACAGCGTGTGTGTGTGTGTGCTTGTCTGGGGAAATTAAATCATGTAATTTGATCATCCTCTGGGAACCTATTGTCACCCGAATTCCTTCTTATCTTCACCTTCTCAATATTTATTCCTTCAGGGCTCGTCCCACTAACACTTCACACGCAGCACTCTATACGTATACAATCCCTGTATTTTATTATATGTGTATACGCATTTTGTATGTAATATATATTGCGCTATTCTCTCACAACTACAAGACTCACTCAACCCTTTTACGCACGCAGGGAATTCTCCCAGACAAATAATATACAAATCAAAGAGAGAAGCCCAAAAAAAGTCGTAGCGGTACTCCTCCTTCTGTATTTCTTCTCTTCTTTCTGTCAACTCTCTATCATCAAAAAAAAAAAACATTTGCGTTTTGTTCCTTAAATAAAATGTCCGTAAATATAATGTCTATCTCTGGAAATCAGTGCTTGCACTGTGAGAATTGACAATAAAGCCATTACCATACCATACCAAAATGTTCTTTTCTCTCTCTCTCTCTCTCTCTCTCTCTCTCTAGCTTGCATTTTTACTATTAGCTCTTAATCTATAACGTTGTTTACGATAATGGTTTGAACACGTCCAGGAAAAGAGTAGTAAGAATTCTTCAGAATATGTACTGCTTGTAAACGGTTTGTTCCGATAAGGCTAAACAGCCCAAGATAGATGTCTTTGGAGCAAATGAATCAATGTGCCCCTGAAAACCAAATCATGTATCTTATCCCCATATGTTTGGTTCCAGACTTTTTGTCATAATAATTCATACACGAGGTTTGGGTTGGAGGAAGCCTCTCTCTCTCTCTCTCTCTCTCTCTCTCTCTGTCTCCCCTTTAGTCTCTCCTTTTTTCAGCCGTCGCTTTTTTTCCTACCCAACTTTGTGGGTCTTTAAAGTTTTTGAAAGATTTCCACCTGATTACACTCTCTTTGTCTCTTCGGCATGAGAAGCGGCGAATTGGTGCAATGTTTGAAGGGTGAATTGAAGCAAGCTTAATAGAGTTGGAGTTGCCACCAGGAGTAGCAGGAGCTGTAGGAGAGACAGGGAAAGAGAGTGAGAGAGAGAGAAGGTCAGAGAGACAAAGACAGAGAATGAGTGTGGGAGAAAGGTGTAGAGAGAGACATTGAGAGACAGACAGATAGGTAGTTGGTTGAGTAAAAATACTAGTAATAATAATCATAACAATGCGCTTCGCCTCATCTTCCACCTCAAAATTCTTCCAGTTTAACCAAGTGACCTGCGTTGAGGATAAACAAACTTGATGGTAATTACCTTTGAGTCCCTCTTGACGAGTGTGTATGTGTATGGAAGGGAGGAGTGGAGGGGGAGGGGGTTGAAAAGAAAGCTTTTTATTACCCAAACTTGGTTGTCTCCTCATTACTTACGCTTTGCTGAACTTGTGTAGCATTTTCGTCTTAAGCTGATTGCATTATCTCTTTCCTTGATCGTTTTAGTACCTTCTATGAGCACTCTCTCTCTTCCCTTACCCTTATTCTTTTCTCCTCTTCGATAACTTAATAATGAGCTTACACACAAACAAATTCAGACAAATAGGGCAACATACACAAAACTTACTTCATCGGTATTACAAATGTGCCCAGCAGTTTTACAAGAGTTTATGAGCGTGTACGTACATTTACAAGAACACAAGGATGGATCATTATCTCTGGAGCTAAAAGACTCACTGAAGGAAGCCTTCTCGGGAAATTCAGACAGTAAGAGGGAGGGAAAGAGAGAGAGAGAGAGAGAGAGAGAGAAAGAGAGACAGAAACATAGAGAAAGAGAGAGAGAAAGAGAGAGAAAGAGAGAGAGAGAGAAACATAGAGAAACAGAGAGAGAGAAACAGAGAGAAAGAGAGAGAGAGAGAGAAACAGAGAGAAAGAGAGAGAGAGAAAGAGTTTGCAAGAGAATGTCCTTTAATTACATGCATTTCCCATTAAACTCCCATGACTAACTCAACAAATTACTGTTTGTATATGGTAGAAAAGAATCAGAAGTGAATAAAAAGTCATTATTCATGCACTTTTACGGACAAAGATCTCATACGAGATTCATACAAAAAAAAAACGATTGCCCTTTATGTAGACTAAAAGTTCACGAAAATCCCCTTGTCCTTTAGTCTTATGCGTAGCTAGCAGTTCTTACGAATTCAAACACACGATAATCCCACATTCTTAAGCGTACTACTACATGGGTAATTTATGATGTCACTAAAGGAAAGGATTTTGTGTCTGTCTCCTACAAGATGTAAACTAAAGAGCATGCGGGATCATATCTGTTCGACAAGAAGAAGAAAAAATCTTGTTTCTCGTTCACACTTTAGGACAATTTTTTTGATGTTTTTTTAAGAACTTGGCAATTCTCATGATCATTAATTATTCATCCGATAACTATGTTTAGTAGCCCCCCTCCCTAAAAAATGTATACAGTAAAGGTTGATGAACTTCCATTCTGTAATATTTTGATTCCAGTCATTAAGGATGTGTCGGAGGAACTTTAGAAATTTAATTACCCTTGCCACACACAGGCAAAGGAAATTGATTCCGTTTACTAAGTACTCGTTTCCTCATTATAATTTTTTTTTTTGAATGGGACAAAAATAGTATTTTCTCCATGCATTTTTTTTTGTTAGAACATACTAATACTAATCTCTATACTAAGGTTTGCCACATCATCGAAAACGAGACTTCTCATTATTTAGCATGAGGAAAAATGGGATTCTTGAGCATCAAGAGAATGAAAAAATCCTCATTACTCAGACCATAGAAAAGGGACAAATACTGATTATATTTAGCAAAACCTTCAATAAGAAAGTTGTGGGAGGAAAAACAAAACTTTTCAAATTACTCTGAATAAACTAGATAAATGATCTTTCCCAAAGACAAAAGAAAACTTTTCCAGAAAATCAAGCTTGAATCCCTCATGGGAATAAAACAGAAGAGGTTGTGGAAGCTTAAAAATAACTCTTTACAATGATTCAAACTATTTCAAGCGTCAAAACTCAAAACTTTCCTTTATTTTTCTCTCCAGAACTTTCTGACCAGGAAAAATTCCATCCACAGAAATGTGTACACCGTCCCTTTTGTATACACAGAATACGCCCGCATGCACATGCGTGGTTTTATTATTGTTTACAACTCCGGTGAGTCAAGTTCAATCAAATTCTTTTCACAGTTTCCTTCCTTATACTAATGTCATACTATTACCATTCACCCATCATGCTACTTTCCCAAGCATTGCACTTCTTGAGAAGGACAGAGTGTTGTTCTTGGTACAGAGACACACAAAAGAGATGCTGGAATAGAGGGAGAGAGACCGAGAAAAAAAAAGATATATTGCCAAAATGGTGATGCCAAATAAAGTTGAAAGAAACCTTATCCTCACAGGTATTGCACATTGCAACTGGAAAGTAATATCTCCGGAAATATTTCCTTCTATCATTAAAGACTCGAATTACCGTAGGAATGCATGTGGAGTCAGTTCTGTGTATCTAATTCTAATGACAGTTTCCGATTACCCCAAAAACTGTTATAGTAGTCTCGAGTTTCTACGCGTCTCTCCCTCTCTCTCTTTCTCCCTCTTTCTCCCTCTTTCTCTCTCTCTTTCTCTCCCTGTCCTTCTTGTTCTATCTTTAAATCCTCCCATAGAATGTTTCAAGTAGGTGTGTACTCTTCTGCAGAAGCGCAAAGCCTCTCTGGTTCCAAGAGTGTTTTTTTTAAATGTATGTATACAAATATAAAAATATAACGAAGCAGGTTTCCAACTCCCTCCGAGGTGAGTGTGTAACGCGTGCCCCTTCCTTGGGAAATCCACTCTACGCATATTCCAAAAACTCACCCCTTACCAGTCATTATTGCATTGGGTGAGAAGAGCTGATGATAGGATTAAAAAATGAATCCTCTTTCATGTCATCGGATTCTTCCAGGCGGAGGGGTGGAGGAGGGGAATAGTACGCTGGGAGGATAGAATAGAATGTGGAGTATTAACAGGATAGTAGTGCTCTTTTCTATATATATACCTCTGACTCTCCTTTGATTTTATGAATGGGCAAGAGACATTTTACTACTAAACATCAGCTTTTTTTCGCAATTATCTTTTCTATAGTGTTTAAAAATGAATTTTTTTTTTCGGGGTGGGGTTAAAGAATTAAATAGCATTTCTACCTTCTCTGCTCAAGGAAGCAGGTGTAGCCACATGAGAGGGAGGGAGAGGACGTGGTACAACAACAATAAACAAGGCGTCTTCCAAGAGGTTACATTCGGATGGGAAAGGACCCTGGTAGACAAATGAGGAAAGGAGGACTACTAAAAAAAAAAGATGGAATAACAAGCACACGAGGCAATTGTAAACACAAGGATGGGAATGATCTGTCCCTATACATAACTATGGGGATTAGGCTTAAGTACACACATTAAAGAAAATATGCTAAGTCCATGAAGAAAACATGAGTTTTTGAATGCCAACAAAATGCTTACATAAGTATTCTCTATTTTCTGAAGTGTTTTTCTTCCCCCTTTTTCTCCATTCACTCTGTCTCTCTCTCTCTTTCTTCCTCTGGTGGAAGAGCTCGGCAAGGATGAGCATCTTCTGTACAAAAAAGGACAAAAGCAGGTGTATGTTCCCAAAAACTCGCAAATAACTTCAGCCTTATTCCTTTAGCCGGAGAATCTCACCCGCTCTTCAAGTAAATTGAAAGGCGTGTGTAAATCCATTGTTTGGTTACAATGTTAATACATGCATACAACCAGGAAACTTTACATATACTTGCTTTTGTTAAGGAAATTAAGGGAATTCTTGAGGAGCTTCCTAAAGGTCTTTGAGAACCAAAAAAAATTTACAAGTTTTTCCTACGAATTCCTTTATACACTCATGTATTTCATACTTGTGCATTTGTAGGGAAACACGAAATTTTCAATTGTGGTCATAATCCCTGTTTAAAGGATCCCTGGTTTAAAGGATTGAACATTTTTATATACACCCTATTACAAAAGGATTAGGATGAAGTGGGAGCTAAAAATTAAAAAAAAGAGAATTAAACATGAACTTCAAAATAAAAAAGAACAAAATAAAACTTCAACAGAAAGAGAGAGAGAGAGAGAGAGACAGGACCAAGAAGAAATGTTCAATGTGTTCAATATGACTACTATCAACACCAAGTAACGGTCTGGTCAGAGGGTGACGTCAGTGGAAATTGGATCGGGGGCGGGGAAGGTCGAAATATGAGCCTCACCTGAGTTTTTGGGCAACCAAGTGAAGCTGGCTGGAACGAAGCAAAATGATCCAAACTGAGAGCATTGAGCAAAACAATTTACAATGGAAAGAGAAAGAGAGAGAGAGAGAGAGAGAGACATGGAACAAAATTGCTCAAGCAAGGAAGGACGAGATGTATGCTCCGACACATTCTCTTTTCTGTATCACTCCCTACTACCACTCCTATAATCCTTCATCTCATCTATAATTATATGTATATATACACATGTCATTTTTGTTACCTTTCCCTCCTCCCCATGTATGTATGTATGTACATATGTATACAGCCCGTCTCTTTCCCTCCCCACGTCTGTACGTCGTGCTTGAGAAGACCTGGGAAGGAAAGGAAAGCGGCCAGTAAGGACGTGTGTAGTAGTAGTAGTAGTAGTACTTTATATCACAGTGGGAATTACATTAATTATTTCTCCTTATTACACCAGGGACTATAATTCCTCTTAATAAGAACCGCTGCGGCACTTTCCCTTGTACTCAGGAGGTGCTTCCCCTCCCACATACATCCACGTTTAATGGTCTATCATGCTCGGGATACGCACATCCCTCTTGAAAGAGACGACAGACTATCATTTTAGGAGCTTGCTCCTTCTTCTTCCTCCGAAAAAAGACTATATATACCACTGCCTTAATGCTATAGACACTATTCATCGGCACTGCTCCACTTGCAGGAGAAAATAGCTCTTCTCTCTCTCTCTCTCTCTCTCTCTACGCTTCTCTCTCCCAAATCTCCCAAATGCTCCTTTCCACACAACCCGCTGCCGTTGGATCAATTCGCTGCCTTGTGATAGTACATTCTTGTAAAAAAAAAAAAACTCTCTATCTCGTTTCCTCAACCTCTTTTTCTGCTTCATCTTCTTCTTCTTCTTGCTTGCCATTCTTTTCACGTGTGAGCAGATTCTTCTCCCTCCATGTTGTGTCATCTCAAGGAAAGGCCCACCGATACAGGATTCAATGGCGAGGCTTGGTATGAGGAGGAAGAGGTGGCAGTAGTTGTAGAAGTAGCAGGGCAAGTTTCCTCAAATGATGTTAGGGAAGAAAAGATGGTGAAGGATAAAAAACAGAGAGACAAAAGAGAGAGAGAGAGAGAGAGATTACCACAAGAAAACGTTTTGGGTCCACCATCCGTCGACTGCCAAATGGAATACAAGGGACTTTGGCAAAGCTTCTGAACTCACTAAAAAGAGGAGCTCATCTGAAGGTTTGGGTGTATAAAAAAAAGTGCATGGCCACAATATCACACTAGCACAGAGAATATAAGTTTTGATTTCTATGTTAGCTTCGGATTCATTTCCTCCGGATCCTGTGTCACGCCGACAATTGAGAAGATGTTCCTACCATGGCTCACATTCAACTTCATCACTTTCTCAGGTCTCTCTTTTCTTCCTTGCACTGTAATAATCATAATAGTCATATTTTTTTTGAACTTGCTTATTTTATTGTTATAGGACAGAAATCATTTGCATTTGTATTTGCTTGGAGCATATTTCAGGAGACTTAGACTCCCCCGTCAATTCCTCAGTTGTGACTCTTGTTGAACTGGTTTTTGAAAACTATCAACTCTGAATTGACCTTGATAGCTGCTATTGCTTTCATAACAGCCATAGCGATCATTATAGAATTGTTTATTGTATAATAATAAGCTCCACCACCTAGATCGCGTTTTATTAAGATCCTTTTTCCACCTTCCCAAAATACCCCAATATCTCTAATGCTGATTCGACCTGAGCAAATTGTACATAAATACGTACATATGATTATACATAAATCTGAATTAGGACATCAGTGAGAAAACCTTTGAGTCTGGGCAAGAATAATAACGAAAGAACTTTCTCTCGAACCACAACTGCTGGCATCACGTCCGTCGAACCGTGGTGGCTCCAAACATTTTTAGAATGCATACAGCATATGGGCTAAATGATGAAAGCGTATGGAATTGAATATTTTTTTGAACCTTCTCGTGTCTATTGCTGTAGACAAAATGAAAAAAAAAAGCAAATTAAATCTCTACATGAAAAAAATACAGAATTTTAATAGACATATGACTGATAGGACTATACAATGTACTCGGTCATATCCAGATTTTTTTGTAATGGGGAGAGAGAAATACATGTGAATGTGTTTGGACACAAACACTGTATAGTCTCTTATGAATAAAAACATGTACTATTTGTACGTATGCGGCATATAGAATATGTTAAAGGGAAAGAAAAAAAAACTAGTTTGACTCACCCAAAAGTCAGCCAGGAAAAAGTTTACCTCATTCCCACTCTTTATAACTACAGGGTTTACCCCTTTCACATTCTTCTCTTATGTACTAGATTGAATCCTCCTCCCACACACCATCCTCATCAGCACTTGTACTCAAATCAAAAACGCTCTCTCCTCCATTTTTTTCTTCTCTCTCTCTCTCTCTCTTTCCCTCTTCCATGGTTATATGTACGTAGCTACACATTGTAGTGTCTCGAGGTTACTCCTATGGCAAAAGCCAGTCCCTCCTCCTCTCATCTCGGGGTAAACCACATTATAATGTGAATATGGAAGGTGTTCGCCAAGGGAAATATTTCAAATATTTGTCATAATAATAATATACAGTAGTTTATCTCCCATTTTACCTTTTTACATTGGATTGTGTTCTCTCGTCCTACCTTTTTTGCATAAGTATAGATACTTTTAAATAATGGCCAGTTTATTGCATTGAAATCCCATTTTAATTGCATCTTTTAATTGAGTGGTCCGATTTGCATTGGTACATCCTCGTGCTTTTGTTACGGGACAAGTGCTGTGTCCGTGTATCTTCTCATCTCCCAAGGGGTGATGAATACCAGAGAGTTATTAAAAATTTAAGTTTATTCGGATGAATTTAAAATTTTGAGGAAAAGTTATTTAATACCATATAACAGTCCATTTACTCACGGAGTCACTCATTCGGATTTACCCATGCAGACCTTAACGGAAGGGGGAAGTGGTAGGTACGTCCAAAATATCATTTTTTTTAATTCTAATTATTCTTTCCAGCTACCATTATACCAAATTAGTTAATTCCCATTTTCCCCCAAAAATATTGGAATAGGGGAAATTTGGAAATATCAAAAGGGAATATTGACTCCGGCATACGTAATTTTTTCAATGAAGAGTGGATCCGAGAGGACAAAAGATAATTCCGGGGCGGAATTCCGGTGTTATTTGTGTATATTTCAAGTATAGGGCGAATTGAGAGAGGAAAAAACTCTCTTGTGGAGATTGACCAATTCATGGACAAGGGACAGTCGCACACAATTTGTGTAGTGGTTGTAATAATCTGTCTGAGATTAAATCTGGTGAGGGCGTCCAAGTCACCGTGTGGTATAGAGAGGAGAGGTGGGAGAGGATTGCTAGACGAGGAGGCAGGTATTCTAACAAGGGCTCTAGGTTTTTACCCGTATGCATTCGGTAATTTAATACGAAAGCTTATTACGATAAAGTTGGAGCGAAAGGAAAGTGACTCGACCTAGTCTACTCATACACATTTCTCTCTCTCCCTCTCTCTCTCTCGTCTATACTGTTGTGTAAGGTAACACCAACGATTTTTTGAAGGACTTTATTATCCTCTTATTTGCGCCTCCATTGCACTTTGTGATGCTATCGCGACTGCATACATTGCAGATTTTGCAGTCGATTAGGTTACCGTGTTGCATTCGCCTTTTTTTCGCCTATTCCATTCTTCCCATCTTCCTTCTTGCCTCCAAGAGTTGTGGAAAAAACCTTTTTATTTAGGGGGAATAACAGTTATTATAGAGTAAAGCACTGGTTTGTTCAAGGCTGGTTAAACGAGGTGGAATCAATACACTTTAATAAATACACTTCCGTTTAAATGGAGGTAGCAGGTACTTCATAATTGGGTAACATCGTTTTTTCAATAATCCTATTATTTAATAGTTATTGTATTTAATATTATATTTAATTATGTTATATTTAATAATTAGTATTTCATTCAATAATGAAATGGATATGTCATATTAGTGGACATTAAATATTTTCTAGGAAACTTTTGAACACATAATAAGCATGATACGTCACTTTTGGGCGTAAGTTAGCGTATAATGAACTATAATGCATACATTTGTCATTACATGGCAAAGGGGCTCATTGTCAAAGGCAAGGTTTAATGCCGTTTCCGAAGGTGAACAGCCAACCAAAAATGTACACAAACAAACAAAAAAGCCATCAAAGGGGTTGATATTTCGTTGTTTCGTGGAATTAAATTTACAAATGAGCTCCTGACAAACACCAGCCACACGGAAGGCTGTATTTATAGTATTGTTGGGGGTGGTAGGCAATAAAAAACTGTAGACGGGACACGTTTTGTCAAAACCTATAATTAATGAGATGTGAAGATTCATAAAATTTGAAAGGCTTATTATAAAGCATATATGGATGTCAGCCACATATGTATCAGCTTAGCTTTGAAAGGGTGAAGAGACGGGAAGGAATTGTAAATGAGTTTTAATTATGACTTTGTTATGTTATGAACTGGGTTTATCTGCTTGTGACAATTCCTTTTTAGCCCGAATTATTTTTTTAATGCTTGTAACTCGTGTCTAACATCGGAGAAAGCTTATTGTAGAAATGTAAATACATGGAACAAAATTCTGTTTTAATCTGTAGACATATTTATTCTCGGACGATGAAATGTATTAAAGAAACAAATACTCCGGTGTGAGAGCACTGGGAACGTTTGTACGATGGTGATTTTGAAGTAATAATTTATCTGTACGTCCACATTTTTTGAAACTGGAGCTTTTTTAATAGGCAAATTCTTACCACATCTTTGGATACTCAACAATAGAAGGAAAAAGGGGAAGACATAAGTAACTTAAAATATAATTTCGTTTGTATTTCCACTTGCCACCTACAGACTAACGTGGATAGCAAATGGCGAAAAGTTCTGTAGATGTGTCGGGAAAACATTATATGGAGGAAATATACGCCTACTATAGCTGTTTGTAGGCACGCAGATTTCACCAGAAAAAAAAAATCTTTGTTGGCGTCGCCCTGCACCCCTTTGAGAAGAAGGACACCGCATTATGGAAAAGGGTTGCTGAGCATGGAGGGTGGATGATTTGGAAGCACATGTGTTTCCTGTCATTCAAAACAAAATATTTTCTCCTTTTACTACCACACCAAGGGATAAACTATTTTTTATGAATCTCATCTCTCTTGTATCATTGGACTGTTGTTGTTTTTAAATGAAAGACAATTTAAAATACAAGTTAAGCTCATGTCCAAAAGTTTCATTTGGATGTAATATCACAAAATGTTACACAATTGTTTATCACCCCATGCATTACAAAATGTCTATAACGGCATTTCCAAGGGACAGTGTATCAAAGATTATTCGGTAAAGATTTGTTATGGGCGACAACTTCTATTTTGAAAAGTTCAGCAATTTTATGTGGCTTAAACCCTCATTAATGAATCTCGGATTTTGGATTACGTCATCTGGACTCGATAAATCTGGAGCATTCCAGTGTAGCACATGGAAATAAAAGGCGTTGTTAATTCCAACGCGTCCTAATGATTAGCTTGAAAATGGTACACACATTAAATGGTTCTTTCCAGCCGCGGTGATCCTTATTGTTAAATGGCAAGGAGGATCTTAAAAGGATTTGGTGTGAGCGTATATGTAATCCTTTCGTCCAAAAGAAAGTCTGTAGTATAAAAAAAAGTATTGTTTTATGCATGTTTTTATACAGGGAAATGTCTCACGATTATTGGGTCTGTGTCCGTACAGGGGAAAAAGACATTGTGAGACGGTAAATCAGGGACCTCAGGGGGTCAGTGAGGAGAAAGAGGCTGAAAAATAAGGTTGTCAGGAAGATTGTCACCTCCCCATCTGATAAACTAATATTTATAGCTCCAGTCACGTGAAGCTCGCGCAATTTGTCCAACTCACATGTGTTCTTCATGCATTCCTTTCCATAAAACATCCCCCTTCATCTTACCTTGCCCTGCCTTTCTCTCTATTATCTATTCCCTTGTCTCTCTCATTTTCTCTTACGTTGTTTTATTCTAAAATGTTTCAAATCACTCACAATCACAAAAAAAAATTATATGAAATCTCCCAATCTAGAGGGAATGAATGTTAAACGTCCGAAAGTTCCTTGTCATACGCTTCATGCTCCCAAAGTCTCCCATATATTATTCATTTTGTGTAGAACCTATGGACCATTTCTTCATGGATATAAGCACAAAAAGCAACGTATGGAATTTATCATTTTTTCCAAGTTTTACATCAGTTTCAAAATATTTTATTCGATTAAAAGTGAAAGCGTAATGGTATTCAAAGATAAAGTTAAAAATAGCTTATACTTTACCGAACCAGTTAGGTTCAAAGGGGTATACAAGGGCAAGTTTTATCTTCACAATTTTCTATCTCTCCAATTTAAGTGTCAAGAGAAAAGGTGATTTTTTATAGTTGTGCTTCACTCTTTACAAAAATATAGAAAGACTGGTTCTGCTTCTATTTAGGTGAACAGCCCGGAAATATGTCTGTAGTGTGGATTACTTTGTTAAATACTTTTACTAACTAACAATAGGTGAAAAGACATCATTCGGCAGCATTAAAGCACAATTTGTGTGTATCCGTGAGAATCTCTACTATTTTTTGTGTTCACAATATTTCCTTCCTTGATTCAGCCGTTTTCCTTTGACTTCAACCCTTTCCTTGCCTCTCCCAACATTAATTCC
Organism: Disparrhopalites patrizii; assembly: GCA_034698585.1. Lineage (NCBI taxonomy): Eukaryota > Metazoa > Arthropoda > Collembola > Symphypleona > Sminthuridae > Disparrhopalites > Disparrhopalites patrizii. Next base: position 13,444 of record JAQGBT010005808.1, read on the forward strand.
ACAATTGTCAGTATAGCCAAAAAATAGGTTACGCAATCTAACCATCTTTTTAATATAAAAGTCATATAAAAAAGGAGATGAATCAATGGACGATTGAGTTCAAAAATGACTACAAGATCCCCTTCTCACTCCTTCCTGAGGACGGAGAAGGACCGATCCATCGAGCCCTTCCTTGTAATGTATGTA
>JAQGBT010005809.1:0-13629 GCA_034698585.1 Disparrhopalites patrizii
AAAACAATATTGACTTCCTCTGGGGAGTTTCGGTGACAGTAGAATGTTTACGAAAAGTTCCTTGGCACGTTCCTGGGCAAAAATCGTATGTTGTCGTGGGAATATCTTCGTATGTTTATTTCACCGTACTCCAATATGTATTATAATATTTATAATAAATATATTTATTAAATATTTATTATATAATATTTAAAATTTATACTATTTTTTGATTTGTTAACCCCCATATGTTTAACTTTTTTTTCATGCGTTTCACATGCCATCATTATTAAACGGAAAGGTTCTGAATAAATACACTTATCAATTCTGAAAGCTTCACTTCTTTTGCATTCCAACGAGCTAGTGCTCAAATGTCTACGCCGTGCTGCAGAGAAGTTACTAGCGTGAGAGCCGGTTGCGTTTTACTGCACGCATACGGTACATACAGGGTTGGATGTACACAGGAATTTGCTTGTGGTTCCCAGAAAGTACTGTGAACAATATAGATGATGTAAAATATTTTTTATTCCCCCATTTCCATCATCATCATCGCCATCATAAGCATTGCCTTCATAACTTGTTTCCCTCTCCTTTTTTCCCTCATAAATATCCTGTAGCCATTCCCGGACTTTCCCTGGACTTTCCCTTTGTACTCCTTTCTCCATTGCAATTGGTTCAGGGATCGATAGGCTGGCTGGAGGCATATTGCATTTATTTAAGGTATTCTTTCCCTTAGAATTAATTTCCCTTTTGCCCAGGTATTGGCCATCTTTTTTCCTCCTCGCCGTCTCTGCCTTTAATTTCGGGCTTTTCTCTTTATTTGTCATGATTTCTCCCGCCGCAAAAAAAAAAAACCAGCAAAAACGGTCCAAAACAACAGAAAAGCCCCCGTGGATGGAACCTAAAGGCAAATAAATGTGATTAGAAATAAAAATGAGGTCACTTGGGTAATTGCCTGGGAACGTCTCACCATCAATTGACCCTTGACCTAGCCCATAATTTGGGAGGAGAGCCCGGATACGTGTGTGGACGTTAAGAGAAAAAAAAATTCTTGGAACTTGCAACACAAGGTTTTAGTACTTGTACGAAAAAGTCGCATTACGTCCTTGGGCCTAATAAGAGCACACAAGTTACATCTTCCAGGATTGTTGATATCGATTTGTACGTGATTCAAACCAGAATAGGAGAGAGAAAAAGTACCGTGGAAATGCTATGATAAAAGAAGCAGAGGGATTGGAAAAAAAGGATTTTTTGGGGGGGAAAGCAAACAACTCTAAAGAAGCTTTTATATGTACAATAGTCCAAAGTGGAATTCTTGGACTTTTGCCAAGTCAGATGGAGAAAAAGAATTGGAATGTTTTGGACGGTAGGAATATAAGGAGAGAGACAGAGAAGTCTAGCAAACGGAGAAAGAGAGAAGGGAAAGACAGGCCAAAATCGCGAGGGAGAGTGAGAGTTACAGAGCAAGATAAAAAGGATGAAAGAAACGCAAAGAACGAGGCCCACATGAAACGTTAAACGGAGTCAGAGAGGCAGAGAGCTGAGGAATTTTGACAGACAGCTGGGGAAAGAATCGCAAAGACAGAAAGGAAGAAAAGTTAGAACGGCAGAAAGAGAATGGAAACAAAATGTGGAAACAGAAATAGAAACAGAGAAAACCAGATGGATCGACAGGGAATTAGAAAGAAAAAGCGCGAGAAAATCAAGACTTGGATATGAAACGATAAAGAGAGAGAGAAACGAGAGACAAAGAAAAAGGAGATAGAGAGACGGAGAGCGAAACGAAGAAAAACATGAACGGTAGAAATGACAAAGGAAAAAGAAAGGAGAGAAAGGCAAAGAGAGAGAGAGAAAAAACAGAAGGAAATACATACATAAAAAGAGAGCAACAAAGGACGACAGAAAGATGTAGAGAAATAGATAGACGCAGAGATAAAGGTATAGAACAGGAAAAGCGAAGAGAGGTGGCGAAGAGAAAAAAGAGGGAAGCGAAGTAAGTAAGATAGAAAAACAGGAACGACAAAGAGATAAATAGAGACAGCCCAAGAGAGAGAAGCAAAGAGAGAGAAAAGAGAGAGGATTATAGAGAGGCAAAGAGAGAAAGAGAGAGAGAGGCTTATAGAGGCAAAGAGAGAAAAAAGGGAGAGGCTCATAGAGAGGCAAAGAGAGAAAGAGAGGGCCAAAATACAAAAATAAAGAACTGAAGCGAGCAAAGAGAAAGGCGAAGGCAGAAAGCGACGAAAGAAATAGAGAAAGATGACGATTGAGAAAAATACAGAGGCAACGAGTGAGAAAGAGAAAAAAGAAAGCGGGACCGACAACGAGATAAATAGAGAGAGACGAAGAGAATGAGAGAGACTGGAAGAGACGAAGAGAAAGAGGAAGACTGTAAGAGAAAGAGAGAGACTGGAAGAGAAAGATAGAAAGGCGAAGAGAAACAACAAGAGAGAGACTGAAAGAGAATGAGCGAAAGGCGAGGAGAAAAATAAAGAGAGACTGGAAGAGAAAGAGAGAAAGGCGAAGAGAAAAAGAAAGAAAGAGACTGGAAGAAAAAGAGAGAAAGGCGAAGAGAAAAATAAAGGGAGAAACTGGAAGGGAAAGAGAGAAAGTCGAAGAAAGAAAGAAAGAGAGGGGCAAAGAGAGTGGAATAATAGAGAATGAAGACCAAAGCGGAAGAGAGTGAAAGAGAGATTAAAAGACAAAGAGTGGATATGAAAGATTAGAGAGAAAGATGGAGTGACAAAGAGGGAGAGACATTATTTTATTTTTTATTTATTTTTATTAACTTTATTATCAAGCCATTCAACAAAAAGCTGATCTCCCTAGGCGGATATACATTATTTGCCTTATAAAGTTTCTGTCATTGACCGTGATAAAAATCTTTTCTCCCACGACACGAAAAGTAAGAAGAAAAGGAGGAAGAAAGAGAGATAGATCCAGAGGAAGAGAGAGTATCAAATCAGAAGAAAAGACAGAAATATTGGTAAAAGGAGGAGAAAGGAACGGGAATGAGGATAAGAAAGCAAAAATATTGAGCAAAAGAAGGTGAATGAATGGAAATCAAGAAAAGGAAGACCAGAGAGAGATAAATGGAGGAAAGCGAGATTGAAAAGATAAATCTGAGATAAAGAGAGAGAGAGAGAGACAGAATGGAGATTCAAACGGTACAGGAGAAAATGCGCAAAAATCCCCTTTTAAACATCGTCTTTCCCCTTTCAAGAATGCTTTCAAAGAAGAAAGAAACCCCACATTGTCCCCGGGCATGCCTCACATTGTATACAAAAAAATATTTTGGGAAGCAGCAAGAAGATATTATTTTGTATATAAAAGAGGAAGGAAAAGAACGGGATTTTTTTCTCCTCTCTCAGCCTCAAGCAAAATATGGTACACTCATATTTTTTATGGGGAGCCATTCTTCTTCAGACTTTCTCCTCCTCCTTTTTTCTTCTCCATGGTGAAAGTGCTTTTTCTTCCATTTTTTTTCTGTATACCTTCACAAGAGAGCATTTGGGGCTCCACAATATATAACGCTTGCCTTTCAACCCTTTCTTTCCACTCCCCTACACTCGATTATTAAAAAATTGGGGGTGTGCGTAGCCATACCATGGCATAAACAGGCTGTCTGTATTACCTACGTATATGCTTATAAACGCGTATATATGCATATTATATATGTATGGGGGAAACCACACTTAATATGATTTATGGCATCACTTCCTCCACACACTTGCCCGGCTTTATTTTTGTGGGAAGGAAATAAAATTGCACGTGTGTGAAGCAAAGCACCAAGTCAGATGGATCAGTAATAATAAGCTGATTTATATGCGGAATATACAAGCTATATGTATTTTCTCACCTATACTTAAGTATATACGTGCATAAATACATATATACTCGTATATATGGAGAAATGTGTGTAAAACTCGTCAATGAGCCTACAAAATGAAAAAACTTTTGTACCATGTGCATATAGACATAAGGTTATAGTTGCTACGATATATTATATAGGTATATGTACATATATATAAAATAAAAATACATGTGCATATATATGCGTATAAACAGGTTGAACACAATTTATGTATGGCATTTTCCTGCCTTGACAAATTCCCAAAACTTTTGCTCGGCGGAGGAGGAATTTCCCACACTTGATTTTCTCCTGTTTTTATCTGACTTTCTCCGTTTAAAACCCTTGTTTTTTCCCGCCTTTATTCATATGTACATTCTACCGGGGGGTCCTACATTATAAGAAGCAAAGGGGATTAGGTCCAAAAAGGATTTAAAAGTCCTCAAAAGGAAGTTTTCCAGGGAATAAAAAGCTGGTACAAGCACTAATGCATTCTTATGAAAAACATGGGTTTTTCATTTTTTTTAAAGAATAATTCCGAGAAATTCCCAATCCCGGAATTTTCCCATGGAAATAGCGTGATTTGTCCAAACATGGAGCGACCAACCAATGAATGGCTTTAATACCACATGAAATTCTGTCCTGGAAATACCGTGAAATCCGCCTTACATTTGGAGCTTATGTGGAGCTTAATAAACCGAAAAATCCCCGGTGGCTGCATTTTCGTCCTGGAGAAAGGAAGAAAGTTCTGCTTTTGCCGGGCTAAAAGGGGAAAAATCCCATTCACGTGCCTTGAATAGAGCCCATCATCCATGCATATGTGCATTTTCGGAACAAGTCCCGGGCATTACAATGAACTCCGAAAAATTTGCACCCATTGTGTGTGTGTTGTACAAGCCGAAGAGAGTGATAAAAGGCTTCATGGAGAGAAAAACGGGGAGAGTCTATAGGATTTCCCCCGAAATGGGTGGGGAAGAATGCGGATTCATTATTATTCTATGCTAACCGCTCTATCCCATTGTTCAACCCGGGGCAGTGTTGGCGAATAGAGTAGTGTACATCTTTATTGTTCCCTTTCCTCCTTCCACTAATGCTCTGTGGGAAGGGAAAAGTTTTCCTGGGATGAAAAGGACCAATTTGCTCCCCATTGTTCTCTCCCCGAAAAAAAAGGATTTCCATAGCCGCAAATCCCCAAAAGACTTCCTCATTCTTTGACGGGTATTTTAATGTCCCCGAAAATCATTATTGGAGACTCGTGTAATTGTTGTATTGTTCTGTAGAGGGGAAACGTGTATGTGTATATACGTAATTATACATTAGGTACATGGTAACATATGCTCCCAGACTCAACCAGACACCGTGGAGATGAGATGAAATGTGGATGGTAGGTGACATTTTATTGCTGATCTAGGTGGAAAATTCCATGTCCGTCTAACAATCATTTAGGGAGTTACGGCTCCTTTTTATTTGGCAAGACATAGGAAAAAACGATTGAAAAATTCCAGGGGTTAGTTTTAGGATCGAATATATATTTTCAAATTAGTTTCAAAATGTTAAATTTGAGTTCTTGTAAGTTTGGCAATAAATACAAGATACTTAATATTTTTCGGAGCTGCTGAAATGGACGAGAGAGAAGAGAGTCCAAGATTATAATTAATTTAATTCCTTAAAAAATATTAAATACAAATGCAAAATACTTCCAGATATTTAATCTTATTTGTATTTGAACTTTGAACATACAAAATATGTATGAACTTGATTTTATTTTGACGAAATTTAGTTCTATTTGACTAATTTTAATTCTACTTTCACGAAATTTAATTCTACTTTGACGAAATTTAATTCTACTTTGACAAATTTCAATTCAACTTTGACGAATTTCACTTTATTTTGACGAAATTTAATTCTACTTTGACGAATTTTATTTTATTTTAAGAAAATTTAATTCTACTATGACTAATTTTATTTTATTTAAGGAAATTTAATTCTACTTTGGCGAATTTTATTTTATTTAATTTAATGAAATTTAATTCCTTTGGCGAATTTTATTTAATTTAATTTAAATTTAATTATATTTTGAAAAAATTCAATTCGACCCACACAAATTTAATTCTATTCTGACCTTTAATAGTATTTAAAAGAATTTAATTAATATTCTGACAAAATGTAGAACTATTTTAACGAATTTAATTAATTTTTTAACAATCAAAAGTCTATTTTAACGAATTTGATTTATTTTCTAACCAACTAAAGTCTGTTTTACCGAATTTTAATTTCATTCTGATATTATGAAGTAGTAAATAAATAAATCTCAATATGCATACATTTTACAAGTTAAAATGAAATCATGACGCAACGAAGTGACGAAATAACATAATTGAACGGGTGCATGCCAAAAAGTGGGAGAATAAATATTATTTATTAGTATTTTACCATTTACATAATTTAGTAATTTACATGAATCCCTCCTTTTTTGTCTTTGCCAACAGATCACACTGGTGAAATGGAACGAGCCCTACCAGAAGCTGGCGTCCTGCGACAGCTCCGGGATAATCTTCGTGTGGATCAAGTACGAAGGTCGATGGAGCATCGAGCTCATCAATGACCGGTCAACGCCCGTGACCCATTTCTCCTGGTCCCACGACGGTCGGATGGCCCTCATTTGCTACCAAGATGGCTTCGTCCTCGTGGGTTCCGTGGCGGGCCAGCGCTATTGGTCCTCCATGCTAAATCTGGATGCCACCATCACATGTGGGATTTGGACCCCCGACGATCAGCAGGTGCTCTTTGGGACATCCAATGCCCAGGTGATTGTGATGGATGTCCATGGGACGATGGTGAGTCAGGTCCAATTGCCCGTCGAGTCCACCATCCGGGCCATGGCCTGGAGCTGTGAGAAGTTCAAAATGGAGGAGAATGAAGAGGGCGAGCCTCCCACGACGGTCCATTTCCTCCGGAGGAAAGAATCCTTTGTCCTGGCCGTGGCCTTCAAAAACGGTTTGGTCTACCTCATGAAGAATTACGATGACATCGCTCCCATCCAAATCTGGACGGGGATGCAAAGTCTTCTCATGGAATGGAGCAATTCGGGGGAATATTTGGCCATTGCCGGGAGTCGACCCGTCGAGATCATTAATGAGAGTGGCTATCGAGTCCATGAATACTTCAATTCCTTGTACTTTTACAATCAACAGGGCTTTCGGGTCCTTAACATTGTTATCCCCGCCACCAACAGCCCTGTCACCGCCCTCACCTGGGGACATAATGACAAGCGACTCTTTGTTGCAACGGGGAAGGTATGTTACAATGACAAACGATAATAATAATATTTATTATTAATTTTTTAATGTAATAATAATATTTATTATTTTTTTTTTAATGCAATAATAATAATAATAATTATGAACGTAATATAAAATGTAGCTTTCAACCAATTAAATTTTTTTAATGGCTTTTATTTGACCAATTTTTTATTATTTTATTATTTTTTTAAATTTTATTAATATTAATTTTAATATTAATTTTATTAAAATTAATTTTATTAATTTTAAATCCGACATTGGTCGAATTTTTTAAGTTTCGTATTTCCGATATTGGACCAATTTTTTCTACGCGTAATTCCGGTAATGTTCGACAGAATTTTTAATCTCATAAATTAATAGAGTTTCCATACTTGCGAATGAATCAATTTTGAATCTAAATTTTCAGTGCGTTTACCTATATAAAATCTAAATAAAGAAGAATTTCATCTTTTCATCTCAATTTAAAGTGAAATAAAATTTGATCTCAATTTAAAATGAAATAAAATATCATGTCAATTTAGCTAAAAGTTCAATCTGAATTAATTGCCCGTCTGAGCTTGAGTTTATTGCTTAAAACCCAATTGCTAGCCTGGGTATGAACTCAATGCTGGAATCAATTTTAAGTTCTAATTCAAATTTTGTCCAAAAGCAATTTCAATGGTCAATTGCAGATTTAAGTTCAAACAAATTCCAGGGTTAAATTTAAACTTGATGTTTAAAACTTTCTAGTCTAAATTAAAAAATGTTGGAGCGAAATTCTAAAACAAAATTTAGACCATGCTCAAGAAAAATGTCAAGTCTGAATTTTAAAATTGCTCAAAACGAATTTCAAGTCTGAATTATAAACATGCTTAAAAGACCGCTTTTCCATACGCTATATACGCTACATATAGCTAAAAATACGTATGTATGCATTTCAATTTATATCAAGGTGAACAGTAAAGTGTAGGAAACAAATATGGAAAATGGAAAACGATTCGTCAATAATTTCGACTTTGGAAGGATACAAGGTTTATCATCATAATTTCCAGTTACTTTGTGCCAGTTACTTTGTTAGTTTAATGCCTGATTACGCTCCATTCAAAAGTGAATCTAATCGAGCAATTTGTGAGCCGTTTTCAAAAGGAATTGAGCATTTGTCTTCATAAAATATTTGAAAAAGTCCGTTAAAACTCTCCACAAAATCTTCCCAACCAAATTTCCTTTCCCCCTCTAAAACGTACTTAATTTGTCTACAAAACTTGATCCATCTCAATTCCCTTTCACTCCAAAGAAAGTTTTCCCCCTTCTCATACTTTAAAGTATAGAGCCGTCAGAGGCCTCAAAGGGAAAGTCTCCAGAGACGGAAGAACACACAGAGAGGAAGGGATAACTTCCCTTGAATTTGCTTTTGAGTAACTTTCTCTCCTCCCTGTGTGTGTATCCCCTTGAAAATAACTTCCCCTTTTCTTTCTCTTTGAAACTTTTTTTCGTGGAATCCCTTTCACTTTTTTATTAAAGGGTAGATTACAAGACTTTTCTTTGTAAAAGCTCCTCTTTTAAAGACTTAATCGATATGTAGGTTAGCCAGAGGATTTCCTTTTTTTTGGGGGAATTCTACATACATATTCTTCCAATCACCCGGGAATTGCCGTGCGTGGGAAAGAGTTATGAAGAACGTAGGACTTCCAATGCACCGTGGGTTGTCTGTATTTATTATGTTCATGATTAAGTAACTCCACACTTATGCACATCAACTCTCATGTGGCTTCAAAAGTTTTGGAGAGCCTTGAAAAGTCCTTTGTTTAAATTTTTCCCATCTTCTCCCACCAAATTTCGGAGAAGTCCCACGTCCTTTCTTTCCCCGAAAAAGAAATTATCGTGGATATTTTTTTTATATGCAAACTTTAGTATTGGCTTTGATTTATTTCTGGGAGAATGGATTCGTCCACGTAAAACACCGTGATCCTTTCTGTATTCAAATGAGAGTGTGGTAATACATACTTTATGTTCGAGTGAAAGGCAATTATTTCCGCCATCAAAACTTTCCCTTGCACATTATGTGGGGGCAAACATATTCATTTTCGCTGGAAAGAAATTCGTGTTTTCGTTTCTCGGATGTAAAGCTTGTTGATGTAACTTTGTTCCGTATTAAGCTACAATACAATGAGATCTGTTTGGAAATTGGCGTGAGATTTGAAGGACGAGAAACGAACAAGAAAACGGAGATAATTAGTACGAAAAGAGACAAATTAGTAAAACAACTAGCCAAAACCTGCTAGAGAACAATAACCACAGTCTTTTAAAAATAAACTAAAATTGCTAAAACCAGTCATCAAAACTTTACCAAAATCATCAAAAATTATTACCACAAATTGTCAACACTAAAACAAACTACATGACCAAACGTGATTTCAAAATAACTACAAATTATTTTACTAAAATAGCTGAACATGATTTAAAAATAGCCAAAAATTATTTTAAAATAGCCAAAAATTAATCTCAAGTAGCCAAAAATTATTTTAAAATAGCCAAACATGTTTAAAAATAACCCAAAATTTATTTAAAAAATAATTAAAAAGCTTATTTATTTAAAACTTAATTACAAATAGCTAAAAATAGATTAAAAAAATAATTCAAAAACGTATTTATTTAAAACTTATTTAAAAATAACTAAAACCTGATCAAATATAATTTAAACACTTATTTGTTTAAAACTTATTTAAAAATAACTAAAAACTGATAAACAAATAATTTAAGCACTTATTTATTTAAAACTTATTTAAAAATAACTAAAAACTGATAAAATATAATTTAAACACTTATTTGTTTAAAACTTATTTAAAAATAACTATATAACAACTGATAATAAAATAATTTAAAGCTTATTTATAAATAACTAAAAACTGATAAAAACTTATTTATTTAAAACTTATTTAAATATAAATAAAAACTGATAAAAAATAATTTAGAAACTTATTTAAAACTAATTGTAAAATTGATTCTAAAAATTGATCAAAAAATAATTCAAAAACATATTTATTTGAAACTTATTTAAAAACAATCAAAAATTATCAAAAAATTCTCCTTCCCCTGATTATTTCTGTGCATTTAAATTTTAAATCCTTCTGTATGTAATTCTAACGCCGTTTTTGTTTGTCTTTTTTTCAGACCGTTCACGTGGGCTGGGTTTCCAAGAAAGTGGCGAGCCTCCAATTACTATGTAGATTAGGTGAGTGTTGCTCCTCGTATGAAATTTGATCTCGAATATGATCATCATCACCTATACCAAAACATTCCACTTTCTCTTTTTTCTTGGCAAAAACTCCAATTTTTTCCTTTCTTCATTCCTTTTGCCTTGTGACTTTTTCCCCCTGAAAAAGTTCCATGTACATTTCGTACACAATCCCCCAAAGAGCCCTTCGTCTAAATGACTTGGCCATGGACGTGGTGGGATAAGAGTTGGCTTTCACCCCCAAGGGGAACATCCCATACCATTTGGCATCCTCCCCCTCTTCTCACCTCCAAGTTTACCTAGGTCAGAGTGGTAAAAGAGGGGGAAGGATGTCTTTTTTTATTACATTTTTTCTGGGTATATTTAGGTCACGGGAGAACCCACATTCTAAATATTTCCCCTTCTTAAGTGGGGCAAGGCCGGAGTAAAAGTATGTTCAGAGAGGATTTTATTTCAAATCAAAAAAATTTTTCTTTATGCTTCAACAACTGCGATAATTTGCTGGGAGGAATTTGAGAAAGAAGATGCAATGAGTAAGATTTTTCCCAAGGCCAAAGTATCTTTACAGACTTATGGAAATGGCAAAATCGGATTTTTTTTTAAACAAGTAATTTCTCCGAAATTTTGCTGTATATACTTCCCCGGGAATTTTCAGCACGTTCCAATGACGGTCGAGGATTAGTTTGTGCAAGATTTTTTTTTCTAAGGCTTCCTCGGAAAAACAAGTCCCTTGATTATTATTCTGTTTACTCACCCCATAAAAAGGGGGAATCACTTCTATCTTTGGCAACGTGCTTTTCCATTTTAATGGGAAATTATACAGCCTGCAAAATACACGATTCCTTGGTAAGAAAGTGCATATTGGAACCAAGGACGTCGGGCAAATCTGGGGAGTGAAAGCAAATTGAACTGCTACAGATAATGTTTCAGAGATGGTCAAAATACTTTAGTTCCAAATGCCAATTACAAAATACAAGACCAGAAAGGCTGTTACAAATTAATTACATTTGGCTGCTCCCCAAGTATTTAATTAGAAATTACAAAATACAGTTGTATTTTATGTCAAACACAAAATACAAATTGCAAAATACATCAGTAGCGAGTAATGTATTTAAATACGTATTTTAATTTCAAAATACAAAGAATTGCATTTGAAATACGTATGCTAAATACAAAATTCAAATAAATGTATTTAAAATACGTATCGTATGCGTTCATTCGTATTTTAGAACACAATCAACGAATTGCAAATTCTATTTTGCCTTAGTGCACTTTTAAATTACAAAATACAGCAAAGTACTTCCAAAAAATCTCATGTATTTAAATACAAATTACAAAATACAAGAAGAAAATATCTGTATTTGAAAATGCAAATACAAAATACACGTAGAAAATATCTGTATTTAAAAATACAAAAAATACAAAATACACGTAGAAAATATCTGTATTTAAATATATAAAAAATATAAAATACACGTAGAAAATATCTGTATTTAAATATATAAAAAATATAAAACACATGTAGAAAATATCTGTGTTTAAAAATACAAAATAAATGTAAAAAATATCTGTATTTAAAAATACAAAAATGTACATATATTTTAAATACGATTTATTTTGGCCATCTCTGTAATTTTTACGCCAAATATATTCCTACACGCCAAATAAATTCCTGAACTTGCAAAAAAATAGGGCTAAAAAATATGGAGGCGTGCTGGTAAATGTAAAGATGTTATTTTTTCCCTTTACAGCCATTTATAAATCATTGTCAAACAAGTCCTGCGTGGCACACCTTCCACTTCCACTTCCAGTCCGAGCTTTAATCTCTTCACTTCACACCCAAACGATTTTGGTGAGTTTGGTTTTTACTATTCAAAGTCAACCGCAACTATTTTAAACCGTTATTTTTTAAAAAATAAATGGTTTTTATTGAAAACAATGTGGAATTTCATCAATATTGGGATATGACAGTCAATGCTGCCCAACATGGACGAATTACGGGAATTTGTGAGTCATCCACCCAGTGGGAATCTCCGTCTGTATTGTACCATGATCCGTCACGAGGACGACGTGAACCAGAGTCCAGGCACGGCGTACACCCTCTACCTAGAGTACCTTGGAGGCTTAATTCCCATCCTCAAAGGGAAAAGAACCTCGAAAATCCGACCTGAATTCGTCATCTTTGACCCACAAAGTCCAGACAGTGAGTTTTTCTCTCCATGTCCCGCTATCATCCCATTAAATCCCGCTTTCCCCTAAATTTTTAACTTGTAATTAAGCTTTTTTGCTCAAACGCATTATGGTGTGTACCTACAAATTTGGCGCAAGAAAATAAAAGGAAAAGGTCCGAAGGAGATGCGAATTGAACTTTGGAGAGAAAACAAATTAAGCGAAAGTGACAGGCAAAAATTTGTCATGCCAGACATAGAGGGACTGAAACATTCAGGGAAAAGTTTTACCTGGCAAAAACGACATGAAATATTCAAAGAAAATTAGCAGGAGAAAGTGAAGAGAAAGTTCGCCAGGGAAAAGTCATTTGGAGGGGAAACAGAGTACTTTTGGAGGAGGTGAAATGTATATGCATATAGAGAAAGTTAGGAGAAAGTAATTTCCAAGGAAAACAAGTGTACTTTGACTGGGTGAAATAAAAAGAAAGTTGAAACCAGAAAGAAATTTGAATAATAGAGGGAAACATGAGGAGATGGTAAAGAAAGAATGAAAAGAAGAGAAAGTTGAAGGGAAAAGGGCCAAATGATAAAAGGGTACCAGAATGCTAATTTAAATGCACACCATCCCTGGTTCGCCCTTGCTGTAATAATAACAAAATGCTAACGTCAATAGCTGATGGATCTTTAGAGTTAACAGAGAAGCAAATTATCATATATGATGATATTAATTAAATATTAATTATAATTTTTTTAATATTAATTATAATTTTTTTAATATTAATTATAATTTTTTTAATATTAATTATAATTTTTTTTAAATATAATTTTTTTAATATTAATTATAATTTTTTTTAAATATTATTTTTTTAATATTAATTATAATTTTTTTTAAATATTATTTTTTTAATATTAATTATAATTTTTTAAAAATATTATTTAATGTATTTTAAATATTTTTTTCATGTATATATATATTTAATGTATTTTTAATATTTTTTTCATGTATATATATATATTTAATGTATTTTTAATATTTTTTTCATATATATATATATTTAATGTATTTTTAATATTTTTTTCATATATATATATATTTAATGTATTTTTAATATTTTTTTC
>JAQGBT010005810.1:0-13627 GCA_034698585.1 Disparrhopalites patrizii
ATGTCTAATAATACCGATTGCATGCAGGGTGTACCATCATACTTCACCACCTCAGCAATTGAGAGGTCGTCTACATAAGCCGCCGCACAAATTTTATTGTCCGGGTATTTTTGTTTGATTTTCTTAATTGATAGGGGAAAATGCAAAGCACGTGCCGAATTAATTGGGGGAGGAGAAATTCTGATACACTTTTCCGTCCTCAATCCAAACAATGAATTAAAAATTTAAAAAACTAAAATTTTAAGTTGGAAAGGCAGCGGAAATATCCCTGAAATAGATCAAACTAATATTTGCACACAAAAGTGCAACTAGTGATTTTAAAACCTGTGAAGATCTCCAAACAATAAATTTTTTCTAACTTGAGTAGCTTCTTTCCCAAATTTAATGTTAGATTTTTTCTGCTGCTAAAAATGGGCGTTAAATTTAGTTTGTTACAAATTTTTTGCTACTAAGGTATTTTTTACCCGATAATAGCGCTAAACACGTTCGTTCTAATCTATTTATAGCTATAAACTGCTTTTTTGGTGATGCCATTACCCCACAGGGGAACTGCATATTCAAGATGGGGGTTAGAAAATACGAAGTTCCGCAATTACAACAATTCTACTCAGCACATTTGCTCGACATTTAATTTGTTGTGTTTGCCCTGGTTGTACTTACAAATCACGTAACGAGTTTTGAGTCTGTGAATACATACTTGAGAGCGATATATGCAATTAAAAGGGTTTAATAACGCTGTTAAAGGATGGTAAATATGATAATTAAGAATTACAGTCACTTTCCGAATAAGCAATTTTTTGTAAAATAGTTTAATGGAATGAAATATAATTAATCAGATTTAGCACGCAGCTAAAACAAACTGTTGGGACCTTCCATCGAGAAATTAGCTGTGTAATTAATGATGCTTCGACCAAAAAACGTCGACTATCATTTTGGACAATTAAAAACGCTAGTTGTAGAAAATAGTTATTGATGCTGTTACAGCTTAAAATGTAAAAAAAAGAGTAAAATATCCAGTCATCAGTAGTAGTAAACATGAATATTTAATGAAAAATCATTATCTCTCTTTCATGGTAAACTTCAGCATTCGCCTGTCTTCATGCTACCTTCTGTATCATTATCCGATAATTGCGTCACAAAATGCAACCAATTGAACCATACGAAATAGCAAATGTCTAAAATGAATAATAATACCTGAAATTAATAATAATGCCTGAAATTAATAGTAATGCCTGAAATTATTAATAATATGCCTTAAATTAATAATAATGCCTGAAATTAACAATAATACATTTCCCATAATATCACTTCAGGGAGAAGCGACTAATCTTGGCTTAGTTACTTTCAAAGTTGCTGATTTTACATATTTACACTTATTGTAAAATTAGCAGGTTTGCTTCTCCCAATAAACGTTCATAAACTCGGAATTATTGCACGGCATTGTTTCTGAGCAGAAGTTTCGGTTGTGTTTGAAAATAAGTTTCCAAAAGGTCGCCGGGAGGAGCTGGAGCATTCTGTATTAACCACATCCAACACAAAAGCATGGCTTGCTCTCTCATCTCTCTCTCTCTCTCTCTCTCTCTCTCGTTACTCTCCACTGTGTAGGATGTGCTCGTGAAGAGTTTGATATGAATATGAGGATCGCGATCGCGAGGGACATAAAAACGTTTGAGTTCTCCCACGTATTTAATGAATAACATTAACACATTACACGCCTCTGCTCATCGTCCTTTTTTCATTGCAATCACTGGCCCTAGCCTTAATATTGCCTACATTGGCATGCCAAAGGACCTTTAACTCTTTGATATTGTTTTTATATAATGTGGCACGGCACCGTCCCTGCGAAATCTATGGACAATTCCAATATGTATATAATCCACCATAAATTATAAGGCTTTCGAAGGATTCAAAAGAGCAACCAATGACATGACATACAGCGACCTTTTAGACTCCATTCTAGGCTAGGCGTATAGATAGATTTGCATTTATATTATGTCCATATATATAGGTTTGAATTACGAGGTTCCAATTGAATTCACATTTAATACTTCTGATTCCATTTAATAAAATACTTCTGATTCATACTCAAACAGCTATTGCTGATCCCCACAGAGAAAGTACGTGGGAAATGCTTTAAATGCATTTGAAACACTTGTACATTTAATATTAGTGTGAGTTGCTGTTGATAGCATTAGCAATTCAAACAGCAAGGGGTTTTCAGCTTTCCGAATTGAAATGGCACTGATTTTGTTCCCAGAATTTAAATTAAATATGTAGTTCGTTCTCAGGGTGAAGTCGTCCCCCTTTTGGCTGGGGAGTTCCATTAAAGGGTGTACTTGACCATACACACGGGGGGAAATGGTTTGTAATCCATACTAGGACCGATTGTATCTTGTGTCTATATGTAAACGCACAAAGATCGACATTTGTGTGAGTTTACTTTTATGGTAAATAATTAAATAACAATGGCTTTAGGGCTGTTGCTAATAAAAGTAGGCTATGTAATGTATTGGTTAAAAAAATGGGCCGTAAAACATTTATGATTATGAAACTATTTTTCGAAACCCCATACACAATGGTGATAGCAGTGGAACAGAACGCAACATTACCAAATTTTAAATGCAAATGTTGTAAAAACAATCCGTCTGCGGGGGATGTATCGGTATGCCACCAAAATCATTTCCTCATAAAAATAATTACGAAACTTGTGACCCGTTGAACTTACGCTATACATTTAACGGGAAAGGGAGCAATACCAATTCACAAGGCCGAAAGTCTTACGAACTGCTTGGGATGGTTTTTAGTTTTTACGGGTTTGAACCGGAAGCATTTTAAATCTTAATTTCATCGGGAAAGCGGGAATTTCATGCAGTTAACGAGAATAATAACATCAGTACTCAAAATGACTATTCTTTCTCCCTCTATTATGGTGTTTTA
This sequence comes from Disparrhopalites patrizii, assembly GCA_034698585.1. Lineage (NCBI taxonomy): Eukaryota > Metazoa > Arthropoda > Collembola > Symphypleona > Sminthuridae > Disparrhopalites > Disparrhopalites patrizii. The sequence goes on from JAQGBT010005810.1 coordinate 2,938, forward strand.
TGAGCTTACACTGCCTAATGATAGCATACCTTGTCTAAAGAATTGAATTTATAGAATGGAATTTTAAAATCTTGTGAAAATTATTATTGAACTAACCCACTTTGCACAAGCGGCTAGAACCACCAATTATAAATGGTTTAAAATAGACTACGCAAAAAGCACTTATTCCAACGTCTATCATTGTAGGTCATACTTCCGTAGTATTTCCTTTAAAAAGTGATAATTCTGCAACGTATGCTATCAGTGGTAAATGGTAAATGCTCCGCTTATCGCTTTTGAACCTGATAACTTACAATTAGTATCTCCTGTGTATGCATCAAGCATAAATACATGTATGTAGGTATATATGCAGACGAAGAAAAACAAGACATATCCCCACAAATTTTATACAAAAATATATGTATGTTTTGTATTTATTTAGTCCCATTTTAAAATTGTTCTCCGATCATGATTCTTGGGATTACAAAACAAATTCTGTAGTATGAAAACAGATTTAGCGGGCGTAAAATATTTTTTTTTAAACGGAAGAATTAATAATTTCCTTCAGCGGCTTGAAGGTGTTGGATAGCCTCCAGCTGACGGAGAGCAGCCTGGATATCGGCAGGCACAGGGGGAGGAGTTGGGAGATGATCACCAACTGGATGGAATCCAGTTTCATCCGCAACGTACTGGAGGTTGATTTGTTGTCCTTCAGGGGACGTGTAGGAGACGGAGCCAGTCTTGGTGACGAGAGCACCCCCATGATTTTCGTCTTCTGGGAGTGGGACGTGGTTAGGATTCAAGCGAACTTGTGTCACTTCGGATTGACGGATCCCATGACCGGTCTCGAACCTGAAAGGAAGAAGAGGAATCGTTTTGAAACACTGTTCTTTTTTTTATGACAAAAGAATTCTACTTCGAAATAAGAGGAAATAGTGGGTAATAAGGGCCTTCCGGAACTTACTCGACACTGGAGTGTCCATTCGCATGCATTTCGTGATTGTAACGAGTGATTGGGATTTGAGGAGCGACCACATCTTGAGCGGATGAAGATTCATAAGAGGGAGACACGACGGGGGCAGCAGGGGCTGCGTATGAGACTGGAGCCTGGACAACTGGAGCATGAACAACTGGGGCCTGGACAACTGGAGCTTGGATGACTGGTGCGGATGCGGCGTAGGAAGGAATTCGAGCAGCCGGGGCTGGACTTCCGTATGAGATGACTGGAGCAGAATTCATGGCTGTCCCATATGAAATGGACACTGTGTTGGCCATGGCTCCGACCAAGAAAAAGCTGAGCACAAAAATCTAACGAAAATACAACGAAAACAAATAAAATAGCACATTCTAGACAATTCCATAAGCTGCGATAGTCGCAATTTCTTACGGGGATTTTTAAAGTCAACGCTACATTGTTTTATGAGGCAAGTTCTGGCTTAAAACCGCTCGAGAAACAAACCAAGTTCAACTTACGGATTTCATGTTGGCGAGGGATTTTACTCTGGGGAACTTCTTTGTTGAATAAATTACTGGAACCGTTGAAGACAAACTGATAGCATCTCCCTGGATTCGAGGCCTTTTTATATGAAGGATGACCCATATTTGAGAAAGTCCCTTCCTTCGTCACTGGCTTTCTAGTACCTTCAAGGGCAAAAGGAAATGATTTTTCACTATTTTCTCTTTATGAACCCGTTGCGACCATCTAGAAAAAAGGGAAGGGACAAGTCCTTTGAGCAAATAGCTGTGAAGGAGTAAACAACAACAATATGTATACATACATACATGCCAGTTTTGAATTTTTTCTCCAATATTTGACCTTGCTCACTGAGCGTACGTTTATTTAATTTTTGGAGTAGCTACCTGTTTCCGAATACCGCTTTCACTTTTCCTTCCGCGTGTATGTACGTGTTTACACGTTGAAGCCGGCCTCCTCAACATTACCGTTTCACATGTAAGTCGGGACCAACAGGCGAGGAAGGTTTATTGGTTGTGGTTAATCTTAAATAGTTATAAAACTTTCTCTGTGGGTTTAGACAATCTTCTTTACCAGAAAAGGCTATTAATGGAAATATCAAGGACGTTGCTCTGCTGCTGTGCTTCGTTTACTCAAGTAGGTAGTTGTATTGTTGTATGACACAGTGACAATGAGGCTGGAGTTTTAAATATGGATTTCCTCCTTCACTTACGAATGGATATGTAACAGGGTACGGAACTAACTGTTTTAATTTTGGTATTAGTCACATCGTCTAGGAATTCTTCGACCAACGAGTAAAATTTTCTTGAAAATTCACTCACCCAGTGTTTTTTTTTGTCCATAATTTCTGATACACCGGTTTAAACCGCTTGTACTAGCACAAGATGCATTTATAATGTAAATTAGAAAGTCCTCAGCGACAGTCCGACGTATGATTCTAGCCGCCAATGCCTACGTTTTACCGGCAGAGCTTTCTTCCGTTAGTTCTATGTTTATTTCTATCTTGCGTGTAGATGCAGAAATGATGTGGCTGAAATAATTTTTTGGTTGATTGAGAAAATTAAATTGAATAAAAGCCCATCCAAAGTAAAGAGGAAAAGAAAAAATCCCTTGTATAAGAGAGAAAATGATTGAAATGTACGTTTTTTATGCAGCCTTCGTGAATGTTTGCTTAGTTGTCCATTTGGAAACAAATTGCAGGCACAATTAGTTTTTGAATAACCTTTTTTTTGGTTCAAAAAATTAATGTTTAATAAGGCTGTAGACTACAATTAAATATGCTGTAGTCTGTGCTAGCTGGAAAAAAATATGCCGTTGAATATCTTAAATTTCCATTCCATTGATTCTTAAGACATTTTAATAGCGTCTTGGCATAAAAACTATCTTTCCTTGTCCCAACTACGTGACTTAAATTGGCATCAAAACCACTATAGCGTGTTGACAAAGGAACGTAATAATAATAATAATATAGTTTATTTGCCTTTCCACATTCCACATCTGAGGTTACTTCTAACACAGTGTAGTTACATAAAAACTACACTACTGAAGTTGTACTGCAAATACTCAGCTTAGTGGTCGGCATAATCCTCTGCGGATCCGATTTTTTGGTCCGATCCAAGATCTGATCCACTCTTAACCACGGTCAATCCTCTCCAGCGCAGCAGATTGACTTTGAATGGATTATGGTACCATGATCCTCCTTTTTTTATGTTGATGTCAATTTTTTTTTTACATTTTTGTGGGTAAATTTCGACAAAAACTTCGTTTTATTATTGTATTTAAATCGACGTAATATGTGTACGATGGAGTTGATTATTATTAATATTATTAATTATAATTAAATTGTGCTGGATGATTTGCTCAACTGTTGGGACGGCTTGTCCACTGCGATCCTTTGTGTAGGATTGGAGCAATCCTAAAAAATCGGGATACGATCGGATTTTGCCGACCACTAACTGAGCTTTAGCTTTCTAGACGAAAAAATTGGAAGATATTATTCGCTGGAAATTTTGATTGTGAAGCGAACTCAGTTTGTTTTGTGGCTTGCCTGAAGAATGGTAGCTCTTATTTCCTGTGCCATTTCTTGACAGAACGAGATTGACAGAAATGGAAAGAAAACGAATATTGGAAAGGCGTTAAGGCAGATAAATACGGGAAATGGAAACGCAGAGAGAAGGGAAATAAATAAACGAGTAAATCGAGCGATAAGTAAGGAAAAATATAGAAACTAGTAAAAAGTAAGGACAAATAGAGAAACTAGTAAAAAGTAAGGACAAATAGAGAAACTATTAAAAAGTATGGACAAATAGAGAAACTATTAAAAAGTATGGACAAATAGAGAAACTGGAGGAATAAGGCAAATAGGGAGAAAGAAGAATAAGGAAAGAAGAATAAGAAGAAAGAGGAATCAAAGGTAAATAAGGAGAAAGAGAAATCAGAGGGAAATAAGAAGAACGACGAGTGAAGCAAAGAGAACGACAGGAGAAAAATAAGGGGGAAAAAATAAAATAGAATAATAACCAGAGGAAAATAGGGTGAAAGACTGAATAAGAAAAATACAATAATCACGAGAAAACAAGGGAAATAAGAAGAAAAGAAGGAGATTAATCTGAAAAGGGGGAGAAGAAAGAGAAAAAAGACGACAGTGAGGCTACGTGAGACGAAATCAAAGATGAAACTCCAAAGTATTATCTTGCCATGGTGGTTTCTGCTTCAATTCGGCCCAGACAACGCGATAGGCGGTAAGATCCTCTTTCTTTGCCCCGCGTGTTCGAAAAGCCACAAGAATTTCATGGAGCCCACAATATTTGCCTTGGCGGACCGGAATCACGTCCTGACGATTGTGTCCTGCCACAAAACCGAGGCGCATCGAAATATCCGGGATATACAGATACAGGAGGACTTTGACCTCACCGGTTCCAACAATGTTATAGCAATTCGACTGGCGGGAACCTTGGAAATACTTCGGAATCAAACGTTTACACCAAAGGTTGTGGAGGCTTGTCGAGCGACGTACGAGAACCAGGAATTCATGAAGCTTCTAGAGGAAACGTGGGATTTGGTGATCATTGACGGTTGGGCCAATGAGTGCCTCTACGGATTCATTTACAAGCTAGGGGCGCCCTGGATAATATCCATGCCGCTGCCTCCACCTTTATTTTTGACCCCCATTATGGGACTTCGTCAACCATCTTCCTTCATCCCAGAGACTTTGCTTTACTATTCGAACAAGATGAATCTCTGGGAGAGAATCTTCAACTTTGTATTTACAAATTGTGTGAACCTTGTATTTTTGGGGACAATGCCCGCGTATGAGGAGATTTATAGGGAATATTTACAAGGGGAAGACATCCCGGGGATACTGGAATTTCGGATGACGGCCAGCTTAATGCTTACCAATTCCCATTTCGCCGTTAATTATCCTCGGCCGTGGATGCCGGATATAGTGGAGGTTGGTGGGATTCAGTGTCGTCCGGGAAAACCATTGCCTGAGGTAGGTTCAGTGAAACTATTGAAAGGCCTAATTATTATTTCTCGTTTAGCAATCAAATAAAATTGTTTCATTAATTTTATGCAGGATCTAGCGGAATTTATTGCTGGAGCTAAAGACGGGGTGATTATTTTCAGTCTTGGCTCCATTGTCCGGGGCCAAAATATGCCGGATGAGGTCCGGAAAATTTTTGTTAAGGCATTTGCTGGAATAAAGCAGCGCGTGATTTGGAAGTGGGATTATTTACCCATGAATGATTTGTCCCCTAATGTGAAATTGTACAAGTGGCTTCCTCTGCAAGATATTCTAGGTATTCTTCCTACACATGCCTTGTTAATTTTGGGAATTTTGACTCTATATAATATTTTGTTTTTCTTGAATATTTCTTTGGCTTATAATTTTGATATTGTCTCACAAATTTCTGTAAGCTCCAATTTTCTCAGAAGCCAAAAAAAATTTGTTTGGAAATCACGACTACTGGTTATATCTTTTGCTTTGCTGTCTCTCCATTACAGTTTTTTATGTCTAATTTGTCGGTAGCACAACCAAATGTAAAGCTATTCATTACCCACGGCGGTCTCCTGAGTACACAGGAAGCCATCTGCCATGGTGTGCCCATGGTGGGCATACCCGTTCTTGGAGATCAGGATCTTAATATGAAACGCTATGTGGATGCGGGAATTGCCTTGGTATTGGAAATTACCACATTAACTACCGAGGAATTGTTGGTTGCAATTAATACTGTGCTTCAACTCAAGTAAATTCCATGTTTTTTTCTATTCTACAGAATTGTAAATTCCATGGGAAGGTTGGAAATAAGTTTTTGTAATTGGTTGCAGATTTAAGGAAAGCATACTACGTCTGTCCACCCTGTATCTGGACCGACCCATGGGACCTTTGGAGCTAGCCGTGTATTGGGTGGAGTATATTATACGGCACAAGGGCGCGCCGCACCTCAGATCTTCATCCCGGTCATTGTCCACTATTCAATATCATTCCATCGATGTCATCGTCATTTTAATTTCTACTATCGTGACCATCATTGCCCTGGGAACTTACATATGTTTGTTTGTTTGTTATTATGGGGTCCAAAGTACTACTATATTAGTAGCCTCTGATGCGCTCAAGCCAGAATAGGCTTATTGCGTCTCCCCAACTTACATATGTGTAGTATTGTGCCGGAAATTGTTATCCTATTATTTTCCAGGGCACAAGCAAAAAGTGAAGCTCACCTGATGCGAGTTAGGTGTGATCTGAGTAGATGTGAGATGAAAGATACGGAAGATTTTGGGGAACGTGCATTATTGTCAAAGGTCATATGCTTTATTAATTGTCTTTTGTATTTACTGTAGGAAATAGGATTAAATAAAATGTAAACGGTAAGGTTTCAGGAGAAAGTTATTGTTTTATTGGTGACGAGAAGAAAAATAATTAATTTGTTAGAAACTTCATTACGGACTAAAATGTATGTATAAAATAAGGATAAAAAAATTCCCCCAATACGTTTTTCAAAACGTGCGTTATTATTGTTCCCAATACGTGCCGTAGGCGGCACGGGCATACCAGGGAAAAGTACAATGATATTTAGTGAATGGCGTGAGGTGTGACAAAACCAACTACAATGGGTGAACTTCGCAGAATTTCTTATTCGTTTCTTCCGTCCTTAATATTGATTTATTCACAGCTTCCCTGCATTTTTGGGTTACCAGCGGAATAAGTTGCTCCACTATTCCACAGTCTTGTTGGAAATTCCAAGAGTAAATTAAATGCATTTAACTATTTTTTGAAATTTGCTCGTAACGACAATACAAAAGCCTCTGACAAATTTGAGAATTATCCCAAGGTTTTGTCACATTAAAAAAATCAGATGCACAGAACAAAGACCACAGCATATCGCATTCATAAATACAAACAATTAATTTGTCAGTCCAAAAATATTACAAAAAGCCTTAAAAAATAATTATTGTTATATAATCTGTCGGACTCAAAATGATTTTTTTAACCTATTAGAACCAAACGAATCACACCTCACATCACACCACATCATTTACACCTTGCCTAACATAACATAATTTGTTTCTGTAGTGTTGGTTTTTGTAGTGACACCTGTTCAGCAAAATCTCTCTTGTATATTGGTACACACCGTTCGTGGGAGTTAATTAATATGTAAAACCTTGCTTTCGAATAAAGACGCAAGCCACTGGAAAATGATTACACTGCTTATTCTTTGAAAACTGGATGAGCAGTGACAGCGAAAGGTATGGCTCCTTTATTTTGTGCACCGATAATATTTTTAGAAAATTCATGCAATTGACGTTTCACTTGACTATATGTGCATAGTGTAAAGAAATGCTTTGTTTATTATAAGTACCACCATTAATGCGTGTGTCTCTTAAATAAAAGAGATTTTTACGTGACAACAAAGAAAAAGTACGGGAACAAGAACACCTGTTACATGGATCATGTGATGGCAATTTAACTTTCCATTGGAATGCAAAAAGACCATCTCTGTGCAATCACACCGCCATGAATTAGGCAATTGCTCCCTTTCAAAGTGATTGAAATGTCCACATGAACATCTCAAAGTATCTTAAAAGAACCGATAGCGTGTCAGCAACTTTATCTCTTGTATCAGATACTCCCTCATTGTGCCAGAGCTGTGAAAACACTTCCAAAATGCTCACAAAATGGTATTTCCTATATCCTCGGGCGTGACTTTTGAGTCATAAAGGGGGGAAGCGAGACACGATGTAAAACAATTTCTTACTTTCAATCGCACACTTCTGCTATTATTAGAATTAAGCCGGAAAGATTTTGTACGACAGAATCCAAGCCATGGATTTAACTAACATACATAACCTGGCCTTAACAATAGGAAGTGCAAGCCCAGAGCACGTAATGCACACAGGCAAGAGAGGATTTGCAATCACCCTGTAGCAGTACATTGAGATGAGGAAATTACATTGAGAAAATTAGGTAGAATTGAGTTCTCATTTAGTATTTCATTGCGAATCTAGCTCAAAATTTGTTATCAAAATTCGTTAAATTTTATTTAATACGGAAAGTCAGAATATATTCGACGTAATATTGTTCTCACTGACTTAGAAAAATACGCTAAAATTCAAAGATAATGACTTAGCAAAACCCAGGCCTTTTATCTGTTCTTCCAAAAATAATTCATACATAATTTGAGGGTTTAATCCAAATTGTAGTAAATCTCAGCGTAATCAAGCGTTAGCGCGGCGCTGGTCTCAAAAGCCAATCACAGGCGCAATCATATCCAAAATCCAAACCCAAATCTGATCAAAAAGATAAATTAGTGTTTAATTGTAGTGCTATGTGAAAACGACATCAAATTTCAGGAAAACAGGTTCGGTTTACAAACATCTGGGGACTCGAATAGACAAGAGAATGAAATGTTGCCGAAGGAGCTCAAGACATTTGACATGCTTTGTTGGTGGTTTGCAATTGTGACAGCAGTAAGTTCCGCATTATGGAATTTCTCAATTTGATGCATTATCATTCGTCTGCTCATCAGAATAAAGCGTATTTGTTCCTTTTAGTAGTTTTTGTTTTAGTATTTAATTTTTGCGGATCTTACCACCTCCTACTGATCGTGAGATGTTCTGTCCTTCCCTTTTATTTACATAATTCGAGGGAAAATTCTGTAATTGCTACCACAGGTGACTGGCAGGAGGATGAAAGTTATCGAAGACAGAAATCAAATATGAGAAATGCAGAGTAAAAGAAAGTCAAAAGCAGCGTTTATAACGTTTGAAAAAAAAACCTGTCACAGGATCCCCTCAGAGGGCATGATAATTATGTAGGAAAATAATAATAAGTGTGCCGATTGTCGATTATATGTAAGTACAGGAACAATTCGTACTGTAAGTTAGGTACAGAAAGGATTATATTTTCTATTTTCAAAGCTAAGACAGATGAAGGAATTACTATTTTGATTACATTCACTTTTAACAAAAAGTACACATCATTTCAGTTCCTTCCCGTGGCTCTGTATAAATATCTTGAAAATTCGTACAATTTTATGTAGTGTGCAGTTGTCCATCCTTGGATTAAGAGGTTCAGTGAAGGAATCATTTTTTCTTCGTTTTTTGCAAGTAATAAGAAAGCCAGACGACTTGAGAAATATCAAAAGTTATTTTTCAAAAAATACGAAATTGTTGTAACAAATAATTCTTACATTTTTTGCGATTTTGCCGGGTTTTGTTCGGACTAAATTTGAAGAGTGTGAAAGACTCTGCGTTTCACTGTAGTTCATTGGATTTTAAGAAACGCAACTGAATTACCATGCATTGGGGAAAAAGCCTGGGAATTCTCATATTCTTTGGTGTCACCTTGGACCATTGTTGGGCTTTACTGCCTTACCCGATTGAGAATTATCATTACCATCCTCAACAGCCGCCTCCACCGCCCGTCGCTTACGATCATTATTTTGGCCACACTTACCATTCGCCTCCTCCCACAACGACATCCCCTCCACCACCTCCTCCACCTCCATATTACCCTCATCCACACTACCCCCCAACGACTACAACAACACCCCCACCTCCCCCGCCTCACCCCTACTATTACTACCCCTACGCCCCTCCAACGACCACCACGGAAGCTCCCCAGCAAAACCAGACGGTGGTGGCCATTTCCAGTATCATCATCCCCATCCAGAATGACAATAACGAGGACAATAATTCCCAAAATGAAGACACGGAGTCAGATGAGGATGAGGCGGAGGAGGACAATCCCCATAATCCATATGTCGTCTTGTTGAGGAACAGTGAAAGTAGCGGAAATGGGAATCAGCAGTCGGGTCAAAGGTCCTCTTCCTCTCGTCGCCCAGCTCAAAGTGGTCAAAATGGATTACTCAATTTCCGCAAGTATTTGCTCAAGATCCGGCAACAAAATGAGGAGAGCAATCAAGAATCCTCCTCCTCATCCCGGCGGTATCCAGGACGGCAGAGTTCCAGGGGAGGTGGTGCTGGGAGCTCCAGAGGAGGACCCAATATTTCTTTCCAAATTAAAAAATATATTACCAAGCCTGTTAGTACTACCACGACGACGACTACCACAACTCCTCCGCCACATTATTATCCTCTACCTCCTCCTTATTCACCTCATCCTCCTCCACCTCCACCACCATCTCATTATCCTAGACATCCTACCAAGTATGTGGTAACTAGGCCGTCATATCCTCCTCCTCATCATCCTCCACACTCTCATTATCCTCCTCCTCCTCCTCCTCCTCATGAGCCGGAGGTGCCAACTGATTACGCTTACTCATATGCTGTTTTTAGTCCCGACACGCAAGACTTCAAACGGGTTGAGGTAGATCATTATTGTTATTTATTACTTTTATTATTCGTATTAATTAATTTATTATTATTTTTATTCGTATTAATTAATTAATTACTTTTTTTATTATTATTAATTTATTAATTACCTTTTTTATTAGTATTAATTTATTAATTACTTTTTTTTATTATTATTAATGTATATTTTATTAAGTGAAGTATGTATACTGGAACATATGACATGTGTATGAATGCTTTGAAGGTAAATAATGAAACGTTTGTGTTACTGATAGGAATCTCGCCACGAAGATCAAGTGACAGGGAGCTACAGCGTTCTTCAGCCAGATGGCATTCTTCGAACAGTGAGATATTACGCGGATGCTGACAATGGATTTAATGCCGTGGTGGAGAATTCCCCCGCCCCACACACCCCCCAAACCC
>JAQGBT010005811.1:0-13627 GCA_034698585.1 Disparrhopalites patrizii
AACAGACAAAATGAGAAAGTAATAAAGAGAATGAGAAAACAGGAAAAACAGACAAAATGAGAAAGTAATAAAGAGAAAGAGAAAACAAGAGAGTAATAAAGAGAAAGAGAAAAAAAGAAAGTAATAAAGAGAAAGAGAAAACAAGAGAGTAATAAAGAGAAAGAGAAAAAAAAAGTAATAAAGAGAAAGAGAAAAAAAAAGTAATAAAGAGAAATAGAAAACAGGAAAAGAAAAAACAAGAAAGTAATATATACAGATAAAGAGAAAACAGGAAAAAGAGAGATAATGAGAAAGCAATTAACAAAGAGAAAAAGGGAGGAGAGGAAGGGAGAGAGAAAGACGTACAGAAAGCCAGGAAGAGAGATAAGCAGCTAAGCAAAAAAAGAGAGCAAAGTTGAAAGGAAACGAGAGAGAAAGTAAGAGAAAGAAGGATAGAGAGACAAACAGAAGTATTTGAAGAGAACCCCAGTCAGAGAAAAATGCTTTTCACTTGTCTACCCAGACAAGTGATGAGAGTGAAAAAGCTTGTGAGTGGAAACGTGTTGTAGCTCCAGCTCAATCTCACATGATTTTACCCGCTCATGAGGAGGAAGAGGAGGAGGCTAAAGGAGGAGGAATCACAATGGAAGGAGTGAAATTGTGCGTTACTTTTACCCTAAGCAATCCACCCCAAAAGGAAAAAAAAAGAAGAGGGGAAACCACATGGAGGGAAATGGTGAAATCTAGTAAATGGCTCGTGTATGCACATAATGAAGGGAATAAAGGATAGAAAAAACATTAATCAAAGATGAGTAAGATGAAGGATGCCGTCGAAATAAAAAATGAATCGCCCAACCACCATTGTGGAATATCTAGTACATCCCTGAAGAATGGCAGGAAGGGAGACAGAGGAAAACATGTTTAATGCACATATACATACATATGTCTATCCACCTTTATAAAGTCCATATAAAATCTCTATAGAAAATAGTACCTCGCATTTTGTGGTCCGACACTCTTCTCGTCGAAGGATGAGGATGCCGTGATCTTTGACGCGGGGATTTTTCCCGATTCCATTCCGAGCGGATGCACGCAATCATCACCAATCCACTCGCCTCCTGAACACATTTACAAAAAAAAAAAAAACAAATTGTCACAATTAAATTTCCCCGCCTTTTTTAACCTTATTTTATCCTTGATTTTTTCACTTTTTTACACATTTTCTTTTCATTTTCCCCTTTTTTTAACCTTGTAATTTTGATTATTTTACTGGGATCAATTTTCTGAACATGATTAGATCCAATTAAGCCGCAGGAGATTAACACTTCCTCTCATTTCCCAATATTATCACCGGTAATTTTCTGACTAACTCCCTCCTGCACTAATGCCATTTTTGGCCAAGTGAATTTCAGGTTAAACATTTCGCTCAGGAAAGTCCTCAAAAAAGGAGACCGCCATTCATTATTTTTATTATAGCAAGATCACGTCAATTAGTCGCATTCTAATAGTGTAAAATACAAAATTCTCGGATTTAGGAGGATATGTAGTTAGCCAAAAAAGCTCGGTTTTAAGAATCGAATTTCCCCTAAAATAAGACGGAAATAGGTGGAAATTCCAGAAAAAATTCTGCAACTGAGAGGTTTCTCATTTCACAGCCTCGTGGGTGGTCCCAAAAGGGTGAGTAAAATTTGAACATTGTATGTAATTGCAGATATTGCGCTGATACAAATATCACAAATGTCCCCGGGAAAAAATCTCCCAGGAAAACTGAGGAGCCTGAGTTTATACAAGACAAATTTTTTGGGGTTGCCCTGGGTGATAAAATGGGAAGGAAAAAAGAGTGGGAATTGGCTGGAACGTGAAACTGCCGAATCCGGCGTAAACAATCAAATCAACACCAAATAGAAGGGGGAAGGCAAATATGATTGAGAGGTGGCAGTAAGCAAATATCACTGTATCCAAGCTGATTCCATTCGTTGCGATGGGGATGGCAGGGGAGGATGGAAGAGATGGAGAGAGAGAGAAAGAGAGAGAGAGAAAGAAAGAAAGCGAAAGAGAGAGAGAAAGTGAAAGAGAGAAAGAGAGAGAATCAGAGAAAAAAGGTGAAGGATTGACACATTCAATCAAAGACGGGAGTAGAAAGGAAAATATGGCAGATCCCTCCATACTAAATCTTCCCTTTCGGGGAAAAGGATGAGGCTTTTCCCCATTTAATGTACCGAGACGACAAGCTCCGTCGTCTCCTTTACGTCTCCTCCTCCTGTACGGAGTGAAGGAGTACGAACGAGAGCCGGACAAGGACAGATGTTCGGGTGGAGACTGAGGAAGCGAGACAAGGAGAAGCACACTAAGAAATTGACGGAGGCTGCGACAGAGAGAAAGAACGTACTCTCGGATAAACAGAGAGAGAGAGAGAGTAAAAGGAAGACACCAGCATGGAAAGAGAGCGCTAGAGAAAGACCGAGAGAGAGAGAGAGAGAGAGAGATGGAGAGGCAAAGGAAGGAGAGGAAGATGTACAGAAAGAGCGACCAAGAGAGACAGACAGAGAGAGCCAGAGCCAGAGAGAAGAGGAAGACAAAGGAGATGAAGAGGAAGAGAAGAGGAGAAAATGAGAGTGAGAGAAAAAAAAGGCGGGATGTGTAAGACACAATCAAAATATTAGAGGGAGACTGAGAAAGAAAGATAATATCAGAAAAAATATTAAAGAGATAGTTTGTGAAAGAGCGAAAGAGTGAGACAATTTGAGAAAGAGTAAAAGAGAGACAGAGAGGGAGAGACTATTTGAGAAGTGGTATGAAAAAGACAGAGAGAGACAGGCGGGAGAAAGACAATGTGGGAAAAGTTAGAGGGAGACACCGAGAGCGACGATATTAGAAAAAATGTGAAAGAGAGAGAGAGAAAATTTGAAAAAGTAAACGAGAGACAGAGAGGGAGAGACAAGTGAGAGAAAGACAATGTGAGGAAAAGTTAGAGAGAGAGACAATATTAGAAAAAACGAGAAAGAATGTAAGAAAAAGTGAAAGAGAAACAGAAAGAGAGAGACAGAGAGAGAGAGACAATGAGTGAGAGAAAATTTGAAAAAATAAACGAGAGACAGGGAGGGAGAGACAAGTGAGAGAAAGACAACGTGAGGAAAAGTTAGAGAGAGACAGAGCGGCAATATTAGACAAAATGAGAGAGAGACCATGTGAGAAAGAGTGAAAGAGAGAAAAAGAGGGAGAGACAATATGAGAGAGAAATACTAATGTGAGAAATGGTTCGAGAGAGACAGAGAGAGCTGCTATATTAGAAAAAATGAGGGCAAAACAATGTGAGAAAGAGAGACAGAGAGGGAGAGACAATGTGAGAGAGAAAAAGAAAGTCTGAGAAATAGTTTGAGAGAGACAGAGAGAGACAATACTAGCAAAAATGTAACAGAGAACGTAAGAGAAAAAGGGGGCCCAAAGTGTGAGGAAAAGTGGGAGAGAGGCAGAAATAAGACTGAAAGTGTGAGAAAGAGTGACAGAGAGAGTGAGGGCGAGATTGAGAGTGAGAGAGTGAATAATAGAGAGCAAGAGAGATATTTTGGCGAAAAGAGAGACAGAGTAAAGAAACTAGGAACGAGATTTAAACAGGAGCAAGAGCAGAGGAATCTGGAGAGAGAGGTTGGAAACAATAAAAAGGAGACGTTTAAAAAGATCATGAAGAGACAGACAAGAAGAGAGGACAAGAGAAGAAAGACGGTGACAAATGGACCCATTGGTTGCCAATGTGATGTGTGACCTCAAAAAAAAACAGAGGAGCAAAAAGGCGATTCTTTACCTCTGATTGGCCACATTTGTCTCCTTCATTTCTCCCCCTCCCCCCTGGAAATTGCTCTTATTAACCACACATGTTTGTCCCACCCAAATTCCACTGTTTACTTCCCCCCAGAAAAAAAATAAAATATATAGCATTGTCCCACACCATTTATATTTCCTTTCAGGAGCATTAATCGTGTAGGACATTGCCAAATAAAAATCTTACGAGGTCATCTCTTCCTCCTCCTTAAACTCATCCTTCCCCAATGCATTTTTGCCCCTCCTTCAAACCCCACTGCGCATTGATGCATAGACACACCATCGGAATTTTAAATGCTGGGTGAGGTAATAATTCAAATCATTAATCCCCAATAAAACTGGCTCCTCAACGAACAGGATTGTGGAGGAAGAGATTGCATCGTAATTAAGCTTGTCCTTGAGACAATTTGTCAGACCAAAAAAAAAAAACTTGTGTGGAGTCAGGCGTGGTTGATATAAACATAACATTTTAACAAGTGAAGCGATGGACAGCTGGCAACTGTTCTCCAGTTGTTTGGAGCCTCCGCTTGGACCAACATCTTTGGAGGTGTCAGTATTTTCCAAACAAATTGGGTTATAAGGGAAGGAAAGGGCCTTTTTATAACCTTTTGGAACCTTTTTTTTACTTTGTGCCTAGTTTACCCTTGATTCCCTTTCCAGAGTTTCTTTGAGGAGAAAGAGGGAAAGGAAAGGGAATAAGGTCATCCTTGAAAATTACTGGGTTGAAAAGGACCAGGCAGAAGAGTAAGTGGATTGTACATATGTACATACATGCATATGTACAATATTGAGGGGAAAATTGAGCGTTGTTAGTTCTATTTTATCACTGTAAAGTAGGTCATTTACACAAAAGGTTGGAGAGGATTTTTTGTCAGGAGAAATAACATGAGGAGAGAGCCACGGATAGAGTGAGGGAGGAAATAAAGAGACTTACACAGAGAGGAACAGAGAGGAAACGAGAGAGGGAGAACTATGGAGAGACAAGAGAGGGAGCGAGACAAAGAATGAGAAATTGAAAGAATTTGTCAGAGTAAGAACGAGAGAGAGAGAGACATCAGAGAAATGGCAAGATGTATGGAATGAAGTAAGGACAGAAAGACAGAAAAAATGACAGAGAGAGAGATACTGAATGGAATTATAACGTAGAAGACAGAGAGAATGAGAGAGGCAGATTGAGACGGAGAATTACAGCGAGAGTCAAGCTAAATAAGACCGCGAGATTGCAAAAGGGAGATAAATGGGGAATGAGGGGAAATGAGGTAGAGAGGGGAGAGATTAATAGAAAAAAGATTGGGAGAGAGAGAGAGCAGCAAGATTGGGAGAAAGAGGAGAGACATTAGGAGAGAGAGAGGAGAGAGATGGGGAGAGACAGACAGCAGAGAGATTGGGAGAGAGGAAGGAAACAAAGATACTGAGGGTTTGAGAGAAGGAGACAGATTCAGGGAGAGAAGACAGAAAGAGAGAGATAGAGGAGAGACAGATACAGAGACAAGAGAGAAGACAGAACAGAGAGAGAGAGGAGTGACTGATATATGGGGAGAGAGAGAGAAGAGAGAGAGAGGAGATACAGACGGAGAGAAGAGAGAAAAAATAAGATAGACAGAAAGAGAGGAGAGACACAGAGATGAGAGACAGAGAGAGAAGAGCGAGAAAGAGAGAGGAGAGAGAAAGCGAGACAGAGAGAGAAGAGATAAAAAAAATAGGATATACAGAAAGAGAGAGGAGATCCAGAGAGAGAAGAGAGAAAGAGAGAGGAGAGACAGAGAGAGAAGAGAGAGAGAATTATGATGAAAAAAGAGAAGTAGTCTATATAAGACCATAAGCAGAGCCGGAAAATTCCTGAGCTTTTGTGTGTTATATTTCGTTCTCTCTCTCTCTCCTTCTGTCTCTCTTTGGGTAATTGCCGTAAATAAAAAGACAGATACACAGTCAACTCAGGAGCAGCAGTATGTAGACGCAAAGAGAGACAGAGCAAGATGATGAGAAATAGTGGAGAGAGAGACAAGAGAAGAAAGAAGAGCGAGAGAGAGAGCGGGTATGGAAAAAAACTACATCTTCCATGTTGCGTGACAAATTGTCCAAGACTTGTTTGACAAATTAAGACTTTGCCTAAATAGACAATATAAAAAGAGGGGAAAAAATCTCCTTGGTAAACGAGAGAGACAAAAGAGAGAGAGAGAGAGAGAGAGAAGGGGAAAGAAAGGGAAGAGTATACATACTAGAACCTTCTCTGTAGTTTAGACATGATAGACGAAGAGATGACGATAAAAACCTGAGGGAACAATCTTACTAAGACGACATGGAAGTAATATGTACACAAAAAAAAAGACGTTGGAAGTCAAAGGAAAAAAGGGAGAAAGGAAAGAAGAAGAAGAAGAAGAAGAAGAGCGTAATATATGTTACAATTCACATCTCAATCTCTCCGTTGTGGACGAAGGATTATTTGCCTCTGCACATATTCTGTCACACGTGGAAGTAAACCTCTTGTATGATTTCCCCTGTCATGTAAAAAATAATAATAATAAAAACTATTCTTTTTCTTTCTTTATTTTATTCCTTTTTTTTCCCTTTTCAGATATTTTTTGTCTCTCTCTCTCTCTTTTCATCTCTCATATTGTACATGGAGGCACACGGCCAATTTAGGTATTGGGGCAAGTTGTCTTGTGGTTCTTAGATAATTTTAATACACAAGTTGAGATGATATGTTGGTTTAAAATTAATACAATTTATGATGTTGGTAGCTCGCGAGGTTTTTAATGGCTGTCGAGTAATATTCCCCAGATTTTTGTGTGTGGGGTAAGTGGTTGAATAAATCACAATTCCACCTCGGGACATCACAGGGAATTGTCAATGGAGTGACAGTAGGTGAGGAACTGAGAACAAAAAGGATGCATGGGGAAATGAGCATGAGGAAATAGGATACTTTCGATGCAATCACTTTCCCTAATTACATTGACACTCTTGTAGCTCTTCAGAGAAAGGAGAAATAGATGGTGAAAGGAAATGAGCTTTAATTTACGAAATGGGTCACAGGTACATGTGTAAATGTAGACGTTTGAGCCGTACAAATGGTTCCACACTTTCGTCTCTTTATCATTTTCTCACTCTCTATTTCTCTTCCATTTCTATCTCTCCTTTTCTCTTTTTCTCCCCATATTTCTATCTCTTAAACTCTCTCCTTTCGTCTCACCGATTTCCTATTTGTTTACTTCTTATCAGTGTCAATCTTTGTCTCTTTATCAATGAATTTCTGTCTCTGTTTTTGTCATTTTGCAAAAAAAAAGCATTTTTCTCCATCTTTCCCTCTTTCTCATTGCCTCTCTTTTGATTCATGTCTTTCTTTTTCGGTCTTTGTCTCTTTATCAAAGTCTTTCTTTCTCTTTGTTTTATCTCTATTTTCATATATTCTTCCGTTTCCGTCTCTCTTTGTGGAAATTTTCCTCTCTCCTCTGTCTTTCCTGCGGCTGTTCATTGCTCTCCTAGTTTTTAAGAGTATATCTTTTTTGCCTGATCTGTCTTTCGATCTTGCTGAATCTCTTGCTGATCTCTTGCTGAATCTTGTAGGCTGTATTGTTTCTCTCATCGCCATGTATTTATAATTTTCTCAAGGTTTTTAACTCTGTCCCTTTACGTATAAATGTCCAAAAGCTTCTTCTATATTTGTATTTTTATTTATTTGCATTGTTCCTTCACTGAAACATTTTCTTCCTATCTGGATTATCTGGTGGGAAACTACATCTTATGGGAAATCTCTATCATCCCCTAGAACTTTGATTTTTTTCTTTCTTTATCTTGTTTCAATCTAGCCCGATTCTAACACCTGGAGACAGGTAACAACTTCTTATGCTCCTACGTTTTGCTTTTCACTTTTTTCACTCTCAAAAAAAAATATTGTAAGCTATAAAACCATATTTTTGAGTTGATTCCCTTTTACCAAAAGTTTTCCCTTAATATATATTTTTCCCTTCCCCCGATTTCATTTTTTTAAGCGTCACCGAAGCCGATACTATATATTTTTTACGCTTTCCCCCTTTTACCCGCTACGTATTTTAGGATATTTCCCAGGGAAAAAAAGTTGAACTTGTCTCTCTCCCTCTCCTTCTCCCTCTTTCCCCTGCTCCCCTCCACGAAAAAAGTACAATGTGAGTGATTGAGATTTAAAATAAAAGTACACAAGCATTCACAATACGGCACAGGAGAGAGAGAGAAGGCATGGAAAGTGCATGAAACGGAGGAGACGAGAAGTTCAGATACTCCGTGGGATAGAGGATGAAATAGGGACAAAACTAAATGCAATAAAGATGTTAGCAGATGTGATGCTTTGGGCTATAATGCTGGGATGAAAAAAAAAGTCGTTTTAATCCTAGCGTCTGTCTGTTTCTCTCAGTCTCTCTCTCTCTCCCTCTCTCTTTCTTTCTGTGTACGAATAGGCTTTCTCCCTGTCTCTGCCTTGAAAGTATGTATTTTTGGAGACCGAAAAAGGATTTTCTCGTACTCTCCTCCTCCTCTGTTGTGGTGGTCTCATCATATTGTTACTCACGTGAGTCTATTTATACACGTATGTACACGTTCAGGGACTTTTCTCTTTCTCTATGAAATTGCCCTATAACTTGTACACTTTGCCTTCATTGTGTGACATAGGAAAAAATAAAGTAACTCTTCCATCCTCCCTCTGTCTCTGTGTCTCTCACTTAGTCTCTCTCTTTCTTCTGTCTTCAGTGGAATAGAGAGATGCAACAAGACATTTTATCAATCATGCTCCTCTCACTCCTCTGTAGTGCTATATATATTCATATATATACATATGTATATACACATTATAGGTTGGGAAATAAAGAAAAGTCCTATGACATACCATTTTTATGACTTGTACCACTTTTATTCCCATGCATCTCTCTTTCTCTCTCTCTCTCTCTTTCCTTTTCTCTCTTTCTCCCTCCTCCCTTGATGTCTATAGAAAAATACGCTGGTAGTAGTCCTACTACCACCACTATTGCCATAGTCCCTTTACATTATTGTTGTTGTAGTCCTTTTAGTCCTTTTTGTATGTGAGTCTTGTACGTGTACATATCCTCTGACCCTGGTGGTACACTCCCAAGAAAAGAGCGGATTCCCACTCTCCTCATCCTTTTGTTGTTTTTTTTACTCTCCGTCTTCCATGTATGAATATGTATTCGCTTCCTTCATCAAGGGGAGTATCATGAAAAAGAGTGTGAGAGAGAGAGGAAGAGAAAGAGCGAATGTATAGAAGGTGCAGTGCAGTCGGCGGAATGAAGGAACACAAATTCAAATTGAGATGGGAAATAATGTAAGCAAAAGCACAGCACCCTTACACCCGTAATGATATACAAAATAAGCATATTCTCTCTCTCTCTGAAATCTGACGGGGCTCATAGGGAACTCAGAGGAGGGGGAGTCGTTGTATTGGTAATGGAAGGAGAGAGAGAGAGAGAGAAGAGAAGTACTACATGTGCACGATTTGTATTTTGAATCAACTTCTTACTCACTCACTCACTCACTCTATCCCTCTCTGTATGTCTCTCACTGAGCAAAAAGTTTTAAGTTGCCTATAGATTTGAGTCTTTTGTCTAAAAACTGGGAGGGAGAGAGAGAGAGAGAAAGGCTAAGAGATAGAACTAGGAGAGTTTGATACGATATGATATGCCTCCAGGGTCTGCTTTATTCACAAAAGGGGAGAGAAGAAACATCCTGATGATGAGATCCCTTTCACAAATATACAAAATTTGTCCCATCATTTTTTTTTTGCTATGGTGGCTCAACTCTTTTTCCCTCTCTCTCTCTCTCTCTTTTTCTCTGTCTCACTCATCTCAATAATGCTAACAGAGGAGCAAAAGACATTGGCTCCCATCATCGCTTTATGGGGAGAAGTAATACAGACACAAAATGGAGCAAAGTTATTAAAGGCTGGCTGATAGGGATGCAGGGAGGAAAGGAGGAGGATGAGAGACGGATTTAGAGAGAGAGACATAGGGATAGAGAGAGAAAGATGGGAAGACATATAGAAAGAGTTTGACTTAATTGCCGAGATAGAGAGAGAGAGAAATCGTGGGAGATGTAAAAAGGGAAAACAGCGAAAGAGATATACAGGGGAGCAAAAAAGAAGTAAAGACAGACGGAGGTAGAAGATAGATGACAGAGAGAGAGAATGCAGAACGGAAAAGAGATGATATAGAGAGGGAGAAAGAGAGAGTAAGAAAGAGAGAAGTGGAAGGGAAAGAAGAGAGGAAGGCAGAGGACTAGAGAGAAGAAAGACAGAAGAAAGGAGAAAAAAGAAAGACAGAGGAAAGGGAAAAAAAGAACGACGGAGAGGGAAAAATAAGAAATCAGCAGATACAGATAGAGAAGGAGAGACAGAGAAAGAGACGGAGAGAAAGAGGGAGAGAGGGAAAGAGAGAGTGAAGGGAGAGAAAGAGAGAGAGAAAGAGACAGAAAGAAGGGGAAGGAGAAAGTGAAGGGAGAGAAAGAGAGAGAGAGAAGGAGGGACGGAGAGAGTGAAGGGAGAGAAAGAGTGAGATGAAGAGATAGAAAGAGGGAGAGGGTAAGAGAGAAAGAGAGAGAGTAAAGAGAGAGAAAGGGATAAAGAGAAGAATAGAAGAAAGAGAGACGAAAATAGCACGAAGCATTTCAATCAAGATTCAGCTGCGTAACAGTCGGTAGATTCTAGTGGCGCATGATAAAACAGTGAAAAACATATGGTCATATGCAAACACATGTATCCTAAACTTTCAAAATCATGTGCAGTTATACTGGAATAAAACTATGGGGTTGTCGGATTAATGAATAAGCTTTCCAAGCTTTTTCCCGCATAAAATTATGCAATTCTCTTTTTTTTAGAATTATAAGTGCATGAGGAACTTTCACCTATCAAAATGCATTCCAGGTATACAATCCCATCCGCATAAAATAGGACTTCCGGGGAAAGATGGAGATGAGAGAGTTGAGCACAGGAGGGAATTACGTTACGTAATTTCCCCTAAATAAGTGGAAGTAGGAGAAGATGAAAAAAGGGCCTGGAGAAATCCTTATACTGTATAGTAGAACCTCGGCATACAACGATTCCAAAATAAGGGGAACATACGGTTCTTTTTCCGTCTATGAGAGACTTTATTACTGTATAAAGGAATGAGGTCTTTCTGACGGAGATTCTGACACTGTTTTAAGTAAATCTTCGGAAGCTTTGTGGAACCATAATGCGAGAGAACCCTGGGGAAGGATTAAGGAAATTAAGGAGATGAAAGAAGGATTTTTCACAACCAACTACAGACTTTGGTCGTGGCAAAGACCTTTTTAACGTCCCAAATGACCCCGTAAGTGCAACTGAATATGCAGATGGAGGGTGATAATACTCCCCATAAAATATGATAAAACCGAATTTTTAAAACGGGATGATTCCCATTTGATTCTTTTATTTTCCCTTTCAAATCCATGCTAATTGCGACAAATTTACCACAAAGAAAATCCCCAGAAAAACTAAATCCATAAAGGCTATAAAAATACTAAAATACTCCTGATATTCCCAGAAAATGCACAAAACTGAATAACAATAAAGACAAAAGGTCGGAAGTGTTAGGAATTAATATACTCGTAAATGACAAAATAAAAAGGGAATTTGACAGGAGAAGATGAGAATGGCAGAGTTAATGATGATAATCACAGTGACAAAGGACCCTCCTCGGCCCTCCCTTTGTGGGTATAGCACATACAAAAGCTCCATATTAATAGAGAGCGTAACAAAGCCGAAGCGTAAAGGCAGATGAAGAAGAGAGAAAAAAAATTCCTGGTTAGTAATAAAAAAACTAAAAAACTTGTCTCCCTCTCCCTCTCATCCAATATTTTATATACTCAAAGGGAAAGGGGGAGAAAATGATGAACTAGGATTTTTTCCCCCTTCTATAAAAAAAACACACACAAAGACATCTCTCCCATAATAATATTTAAGCCCATACCATCCTCCATATGTATACATATCTTCCCTTCATATCCCAGAGCAAGGCCGGGTGGAGAGTGGGCGAATAATGCAATTTGTCACGGGAGCGGAAGATCGATGTCGGAGCAAGAGGAGGGAGTCTTGTTGTTCTATTGTATTGTGGGTCGCCGCATCTCAATCAAAACCCACTGCGGGGTGACAATCATGGCTCATATCAAGACCTCGTTATTACTCTCATGGTGAGTTCTGTATGTGACTCTGTCCATGTATACAAAATTTATATATGTACACACATGTACGTAGAGGGAATCAGAGCCAAAGAGGTATACACTTGGTAATGGTAAAGAATCGGTGAAGGGGGGCAGTTGAATAATTTACTTCGTGGAGGAGCACGCATGTATGGAGAGGAGCCGATGAGGAGGAGGAGGAGGAGGAGGAGGAGATGAGGAGGAAGAGAAGGAAGGAGTGAGAGAATCATGTCCAATACTACCCCCACAACGATGATAAGAGTCCCTGTTATTTTTAAAGTCGTTTGTTTTATAATGAAGAATGCCTGTAGCGGTCACACGACTCGACCTCCGAGCACTTTTTCCCTCAAATCAAAACGTCCCTTCCCATATACACTAGGCACACACACACTCACGGGGAGAGAAAGACTTACGCCAGTTATTATATTATAGACACGCACACACTTTCCCCCTTTGTATGCCCAACTGGGAAGCTCCTTCTATTTTTTTCCTTCTTAACAACTTCTTCCTCTCTTGGTCTCTCTATTTTTCTCCTTTTATCTCTCTCTTTCTCCTCCTTTCTCTCTATTTTTCTCCTTTTCTCTCTCTCTTTCTCTCTCTTTCTCCTCCTTTCTCTCTGTTTTTCTCCTTTTCTCTCTCTTTGTCTCTCTTCCTCTCTCTTTTTCTGTCTCTCTCTTTCTCTCTCTTCCTCTCTCTTTCTCTCTCTTTGTCTCTCTTCCTCTCTTTTTCTGTCTCCCTCTGTGTCACTTTTGTGCCCCCGTCTCCTGCCCCTCACCACACAGTCATACAGAGAAATAATGGTAATAATAACGTTGGAAAGGCCTGGGAATCATCCCTTAACAGGTTGATATACTTTTTTGGTCCCATACCAAACATATCCCGTATACATACGTATATATGAGGATTCAGATTTGTATTTGTATTGTATTTTGGAGCCCCCGTCATCCACTTGACTCTCCCTTTATTATCTTTACCACAAGAGCCGTCATGGAATTCTTCTTATAATATTATCATTATTATTATTATCTCCTTGCTCCACTGGCTTCATCCCATCTTTCTCACTCATCCGCTTGTTGTATGGTATATGAAGAGTGAGTGAGTGAGTGAGGGAGAGAGAGCGTTTCAAGTGGCTACGGCCGTATTGTCCCAAGTAGTTCCTGGTCTCTCTTTTTCTACCTCCAAAATTCTAGACAATAGTAGTTAAAAAGAGTCCCTGTTGTGGGTTTGTAAAAATCTGGGAGACAGAGAGAGAGAGGGAGAGAGACAAAAGGCAGTAATGGGCTGAAGATATGTCAATATATTTTTAATGATTAAAGCCGAAACAAAATGTCCTGGATCATTGGAGAGGCAAAAGGAGAGGGAGGAGGAGGGAGAAAAGGGTCTCTGTTATATTTGGGCCTTATGCAAGAGGGGAAGAAAAGCACTTGAAGAAGGAGTGAGTGTGTTAGTGAATATAAGTACTTGACTGCTATTCAGGATCAAGGGCTGGGATTTTGGTCTTCAAATCATTATACCGTATCATGGCGAGAGAGGCTCATACGGAAATGGATGGAGAGAGGGAGAGTAGGGAGAAAGAGAAAGAGAGAGAAAGAGAGAGAAAGAGAGAGAAAGAGAGAGAAAGAGAGAGAGAGAA
>JAQGBT010005812.1:0-13625 GCA_034698585.1 Disparrhopalites patrizii
TGAAATAATTTCTAACCGCAAATTCTATTATTTTTAATAATAAATGAAATAATTTCTAACCGCAAATTCTATTATTTTTAATAATAAATAAAATAATTTCTAATTCAATCGCTGCAGTTACAAACTTGTTTCTATAAAACATTGCTAAATCAATAATTTCTGGTTATTTGAAATGCAAATCCAACACACTTTCTCTATTTTTGCTTCATTTGCATGCAAGTTCAAGTGATTTTACTTTCTATCAGTTTGGCAAAAAAAAAGAAATAAACCAACTTGACGTCCTTTCCTGAAAATGTCGGAGAAAATTGCTTTCTTCAAAAGTACGAAAACTATTTCGTTCTTGAAATACAATTGCCACACTTCCTCTAAGAATTTTAAGGAATTTCAAGGAATGTATGTTAAAGCACGTGAGATATTTTAAGGCTGCAAAAATGCAAAAAACTGTTGGAATTCCCACACATTCCTATGTCATTCAAAAGCATCTCGCGTAAAATTCCTGCTGAACTGTCCATCCAGATTTTGGGCTTAAATGGCTGGGAAATATACATATATAAAGACACAGCTTTCTCCAGAAATAAGGAAACAGCTTTCTCTAGAAACAAATGTGTATTATGTGAAATTCCCTTGGGCTCACAATTTAGAAGGTCAAATAAAGACATACCCATTTGGCTCTAATGTAACGTGCTTTCTCTTTGTTTGTTTTTTGCAGATACCAAATTACGTCGAAAGGCTCCCTCGTCATCTTTGCGGCCAAGTACCAGCAACTCTTCGTGTGCGTGGCTCAGAATATTCTGAACGGAAAGAGCCAGTCCAGCTCACCGTTTCTCCTCAAGATACGAGGTACTCCTTTTTTATGGACATTTTTTTCTACTTTCTCCGTACTTATTCCTACATGCCACACTTTGCCATAATGACTGTGGTCTCCTCCACATCCCGTGTTGAGTCGGAAGTAATGTTTTTCTTGGGGAAAAAGCAACCAACGAATGTTGGAGGAACACTGAAAAAAATATTGTGGGGGCTTGAGACGCATTAAATTAGCAGGGAGCGTCTGGGAAACGCTTGGGACGGGGGAAATGCTCCATTTTAATTATGCATCCACGTACGACTTGTCATATCGTTAGTTTTTACGCTCTTGTCGTGTGACATGGTTTCGTTCCCTTTTTTCTCGTTTTTATTCCTTTTCCTTTTTCTATTTAGAGACTGCCAAACTCCGCTTTCACTCATGTTTTCCTTAGCAGCATTGTTGATCCCGTTTACTATCCGTTACAAATTGTGCTTTCCCCTTCCGGTTTGTCTCATTTTCCTGGTTTTGTTTAAGTTCTTAGCATAACCTGTGGCTATTTATTTTCGTATTCCCCACATTTTGTCATTGTTAGCAATTTTGGCTGGATTCATTCAGGATTGTTGTGCTCTTTTTTACTTTTCGTTTTTGCCTTGAGGCCTTTTTTGTCTCTATTAGTCTTTTGTTGCAGTAATTTGGGCTGATGTTCTATTTTTAATTTTTTTTATAGTTGAGCTTTTTCATGTGTTTGTAATTATATTGGTACTTTCTCTTTTTAATTTCTGCACTCATTTTAAAGTTGAGGTTGGTATTTCTTGTCAGCTATGCTTTCCGGTTTTCGTAATATTTTCAAGTTATTTCTGCTTTCTCTTTCTTGATAGTTATGATTCTTGACTTTTTTCTTTAGCATCTGCTTTCACCTTTACATTCCCGTTTTTCAAATTTTACTTTCGATTTTCATTTATCTACATTTCGCTTTTGTTTTTTGTTGTGTCTATTTTTTTTTATACATTCGTTTGCTTTCATATTGACTGGGTAGGTTCGTCTCTTAGGTTCGTATTCTGGTGAGTTGCTTTCACTTTCTCATCATTTTTGTACCCTTCAAAAAATTTCTTCGTGTTTCCTTGCTTTCACTTTTCAAATATGTTTTGCTGTTATTTTTTTCGCTTTCCCTTTTCAAATATGTTTTGATGTTATTTCGTATTTTTTTTACTTTCACTTTTCAAATATGATTTGCTTTTATTTTTTATTCTTGTTTTGCTTTCACTTTTCAAATATGTGTTTCTGAATTTTTTAGTTTTTGTTACTTTTCAAATATATTTTTCTGAAATTTGTTATTGTTTTTTTACTTTTCAAATATATTTTTCTGAAATTTGTTATTGTTTTTTTACTTTTCAAATATGTTTGGCTGTTATGCTTTTATTGATTTTTCGCTTTCACTTTTCAAACAATTTTTTCCCGTTATTTCTTCTTGTTATTCCTTTTTACTTTTCAATTATGTTTTGCTGTTATTTTGGATCGTTTTTTTGACTTTCACTTTCCAAATATATTTTGCTGTTATTTTTTCATTGTTTTTTACTTTCACTTTTCAAATAAATTTTGCTTTTACTTTTTCATTGTTTTTTTACTTTCACTTTTCAAATATATTTTGCTGTTATTTTTTAATTGTTTTTTTTACTTTCACTTTTCAAATATATTTTGCTGTTATTTTTTCATTGTTTTTTACTTTCATTTTCGCATTGTTTCCTTCATTTTTACGTACTGTTTCTTGTTCAACTTTCAAATACTTTTTCTGGTTGCCCTTTTCAATTGTTTTACTTTTTCGTTTCCAAAATTCCAAACTGTATCATTGTCTGTTTCCTATGTCTTAACTGTATTCCATATTGTAGTTTCTCCCTTTTATATTTATTTGCCCTTTTCAAGCGAAGGCCAGAAAGTTCGTCGACTTTCACCTGCTTTTTCCCTGTTTCAAGCATGGCCTTTCACTTGATTTCTCTGTTTCTCCTGCTCTTCGTATTACCCAGCATTTTTGGCTGCTTTTCCTCATTAATTCTCTCGTTCCTTCCACTTCCTGCCTGACATTAATTTGGCCACTGTAGCGTCTTTAATTTCCCGCGCTGCCCTAATTGTCTCAGTAAATTGTGCCCGGCCTCATTGCACATAAGTTTCCATTTCCTTTTTGATTTCTCGTCCCCAGCATTTCTTCTCTGACGGCAGTAATTTTCCCTCCAATTTCCGCTGCCCGACATTTCCAGTTGCAATTTACCGTCTTTTTGCGTCTTCCCCGTTACCGCCTGCTGTTCCCGAACAGGCTCCGTCCCGTTCATTGGCGTGGGATGGCTTCATATGTCCAAAAAAAAGTACAAGAGGGCCATAGACCCACATTTGTTTTGGGGCTTGCATGACGACTCTGGCTTGGGACTTGTTGTGAAGGAGTCATTTGTACTGAAAGCGAAATGCGGGAGAATCAAAAAAATGGGATCTAATGTGAGCTTTTTTCCTCTTCCAGCACCTCCAGCCTTTTTTTTATTAACTTCTCCAATTTTTTTTGGTCCTCCCGGCATTGTCCAAAATGACTCCTTCACTGCCAAAACACAAAGGGAATTTTTTTTCTCTCTCGCTTTCTCTCCTGGTGGTTCCTTCACAGCATGATCGACCACGGGCAGAACACACTCACATCCATAAAACACGAGAAATGTAATAAGGCTCATGCTTCTTCCCTTTCTCCTTGTTAGCCGTCTTGTTCATCATTTTTTTCTTTTATATTTTCCCTTTCTTCTCCGGAGAAAAGAGGAAGAATAAATGCAATGTGAGAAGGCACACTTGATATCCTTCCCACATTAACTCCATTGAGGGAAAGTCCTTGGTATTGACGCACATTTTTTATTCATGCTTTCACTCCTGTCTTTTCCCGGGATTATACCGATGAGAGGAATTCTTTGGGGGATTTTTATGGTCTCGAAGGAATTTGGATTTCTTCATATCTATGGTAAGCACTAGAGATCTATATGAGATTCTTTTTTTCTCACCTAAATATTCTGACGAGGGACAAATGTGGGTAGAAATAAAAATTAGAAAAGTGAGTGAGCAAGCAACGGCGAAAGGGAAGAAACGAGGGCAAGGACGGGGGAAAATCTGAATAAATATGACCACAAAATCAAAAGTTTGCAAAAGGGAACACAGGATAAAGAGTAAATACGATAAAAGAGGCAGGTGAAACTATTGAGACGGAACGGGCAAAACAGAAATAAAACATACATTCGACTCAACTAAAGCACCAAATACAACTACCAAGCAGACAAAATATGAAGAGAAAATGCGACAAAAACGAAATTAAAATAGACACAAAAATAAAACGCAACTATAACGGAATAAAAATTGAAAAAAATACAGAATTCGGTGCAGAAAATGCCACCAAAACGAAATCAAAATGGAGAGAATAGAAGAAAAAATAAACAGCGCCAAAAACAAAATACAAATAGACGAGAAAATAAACAGCGCTAAAAACAAAATAAAAATAGAAGAGAAAATAAACAGCGCTAAAAACAAAATAAAAATAGAAGAGAAAATAAACAGCGCCAAAAACAAAATAAACATATAAGAAAAGAGAATTCGACAGAGAAAGCGCGACAAAAACGAAGTTAAAACAGAGGAAATAGAAGACAAAATAAAAGGCTACAAAAACTAAATAATACAAGAAAATAGAGAATTCGACAGCAAGTGCGACAAAAAACAAAATTTAAATGCCGAAAATAGACGACAAATTTAAGGAATCAAAAGAAAAATAAGAATAGAATAAAATAGAGAATTAGACAGAGTAAATGCGACCACAATTAAACTATATCAGAGTAAATGCGACCAAAATTAAAGTAAAGTAAAGTAAAGTAAATAGAAGCAAAAATAAAACGCGACAAAAACCAAATAAAATGAAAAGAAGAGAAAATTTGACAGAATAAAGTGAAACAAAATAATCAAAAAAGAAGAACCACGAGACAATCCCCAAAGTCAAAGAGAAATTCCACACAGAAAAGTAAATGAAAATTGAAAATGAAAAAACGAAAATATAACAAACGGTAAATTGAAGGACAAAGTTCGACAGAAAAAAAAGAGTGACAAACAATAAAGCTAAAGTGAAAGCAAAAATTTGCCAAAAAGTAAAGTCAACCAATTGGAAAACCCCAAAATGCTAAATGAAATTAGATAAAATTAGGAGACCACAAAATACATAGCAATATGGAGGACATGAACAACACCGGAGAATTTCATTGAAATGTAAAAACAGAAATACAATTGCGGAGAAAATAGGCCAAATAGAAATGGAGAAAATTTGGAGAAAGGAAATGAAAATATGAAAGGATCCAACTGGTGAAAATTAACTAAATGCAAAGGCAAGTGTAAAGAGAACACAAATCAAACGGATGTTAATATAAACAAGTGTACGTCCAGCAAAAACAAGACAACCTGAATGAAACCCTTATAATTTCCCATTTGCAACCGTTTAATTAGGAAGCCCCCTAAAACCTTTTGTTGACGCTGCCCGCACTTGGAAAATGCGGAGAAAGTTTGGCAGGTATTAATGGTTAGATTCTTTTTTGGAGGGAAGTTAATGGGATTTTCCAGAAGGCGTTTGCTCCCTGGAAGCTTCGTGAGTTTCATGTATCTCAACCCCATTGGGACATTGGGGGCTTTGGCTGGCAAAACATGGACTTGTTCATACGATCAAGTCTTCATTGTTCACTTGAGGATTTACAAGGCTGGATGAAAGGAAGGTCTATTTGTGCGTGTCTGCGTACACAAGGATCAAGGAGGAGGAGATACGGAGAAGGCTGAAAAACCGAGGCAAGGAGAAGAGATTCAAGATGAGCACAGAAGAAGAGAAACTATACGAAAACAAATATACACCAAATAGCAATAGAAACCAGAGGATAAAATTCAAGAAACAAAAATAAAAAATAGAAGTAAAGTGATACAATAAATAAAGGT
The DNA here is from genome assembly GCA_034698585.1 of Disparrhopalites patrizii. Classification (NCBI taxonomy): domain Eukaryota; kingdom Metazoa; phylum Arthropoda; class Collembola; order Symphypleona; family Sminthuridae; genus Disparrhopalites; species Disparrhopalites patrizii. The sequence continues at coordinate 5,765 of JAQGBT010005812.1, forward strand.
ACACAAAAAGCAAAAAACAGTCAGAGAGAAAGTTGAAGAGAAAATGAGCACGCAAAAGTGGAAAGTAGACAACAATGACAACAACCATTGGAGAGAAAAATCATGAGGAAATACAAGCTAGAAACAAAACGAGAAAATTGACAGGTATAAAGAAAAGAGAAAGTGGTACACACGAACAAACCGCTGGGTGGTGAAAGAGTGAAAGTAGGGGATAAAATGGACACAAACGAAAAAAAGTAGAAAATGGAAGGAGAAGGAAAGCAAAGGAGAAAGTGTCGAAGAAAGAGAAAGAAAAAAGAGAAAGTGTCGAAGGAAGGAAAAAAAAAAGCAAACGAGAAAGTGCCCGAAGAAAGAGAAATAAAAAGCAAAAGAGAAAGCGCCCGAAGACAGAAAAAGAAAAAGCAAAAGAGAAAGTGCCCGAAAAGAGAGAAAGGAAAGGAAAAAAAGACAAAGTGCCCGAAAAAAGAGAAAGACAGAAAGTGTCGACGAAAAAGAAAGAAAAAGCAAAAAAGAAAGTGCCTGAAGAAAGCAAAAGCAAAAGCGTTCGCAAAAAGATAAAAAAAAGAAAGAAAAAATGCACGCAAAAAAATATGAAAGTGTTCGATAAAAGAGGAAGCAAAGGAAAAAGTTTCCGAAGAAAAAGAAAGCAAAACAGAAAATGTCCAACGAAATAGAAATCAAAAGAGAAAATGTCCAAAGACACAGAAAACAAAGGAGAAAGTGTCCAATGAAATAGAAATCAAAAGAGAAAATGTCCAAAGAAAGAGAAAGCACAATAGAAAGGGCCCAAAGCATAATAAAACAAAAAAAATGCCCAAACAAATATAAAGCAAAGGAGAAAGCGTCCGAAGAAAGAGAAATTAAAAGAGAAAGCGAAAGAGATAGCGAAAACAAAAGAGAAAAAGACCTCAAAAGACAAAGAAGGCAAAATAGAAAAAGAAAGTACAAGAGCAAGCGTTTGAAAAAAGAGACAGCAGATTTGGAAATGTACAGAAAGAGGTCGGCCAAAAGATAATGAACAGAGCAAGAATCTATACAAAGAAAGAGGAATTAAATTTGAAAACGAAGAGGAAAAATAACAGTGAAAGTGAATATATAGAAAGAACGAAAAAATGTATAATGTACGTAGAAAGATAAAACAAGTGAAAAAGTGCAAAGCCGCAAGGACTAACACGGAGAGACATCATGAAAAACACTCACAGCAAAATGATTGACAAGGAGGATACGTCTCTAAGGAGCAAACCAGAAGAGAAAAAGTAGAAGCACACAAGGCACGGAGGTGGAGTAAAAAGAAAAAGCAAAAGAGAGAAAAACAATAGAGAACGTTAAAGGGAGACAAACAAAAGAGGGAAGTAGAGCATAATTTGAAGGGGATCATGAAGACATTCTGTATGAGGTCAGCCACCAGAAAAAAAACGGAGGAACATGAGGCATTTGATACGTGTAAGGAGCTCGCCCAGAGGAGACGGAGGAGGCGGAGGCGAATTCCCTTCTAATACCTTTCTTAAGGGAAAAGATTGCTCCGACGATCAGTATGCTCCGTCGAACGTTATCGTTATTGTAGAAATAGTCTCTTGACGCTCTCCGTTTCTCCTCAGATTCTCCCGCCTCCCAAAACACAATATGAAACCCCGTTTTTCTCCGTGTACACGGGACAGAGGTAAATCTTTGGGAGGAGAAATTCCTCCCAGGACTTTCCCCTCTTGTTGCGTGGTGAAAGCTTCTCCAAAACACCGTGAGATTCAAGATGCACACAAGCCCCCAATTTTTTCTATGGACCACCAGGGATTTTTTTCCCTTGTATTTTTTGTCCTTTGGTGCGGGAGAAGACCTGACATTTCTACCAAGTATTTCCCCTTTCACACGTGACTGCACTCGAACAAAGACAAGTCTCCATTAGGTCTCCATACACCGTTTGTACAGCTTAAATTGTGCCAAGCGTTTGCATGCGGATAATCCCTGTGGAACAGAATTCCTCAATTTTAAATGAGGATTATCCATAAAATACCTGATATTTTCTTTCTATTTTTTTTTCAAGTAAGAATTGACTCGTAAATTGATGTGAATGAATTGAATGGGAAAATTCTGGGTGAAAGTGGGTGGAAAAAAATCTTTGAATTGGACTTTCCTCCAAATATACAACAATGAAGAAAAAGACGGAAAGAGACCAGGACAATGGTAGATGTATGTTCACCAAAGGGAAGGAAAGAATGCCGTTTTAGAATCGAAATGAGAATAATCGACTGTCCCTCTCCAGGGTCTTTTAATCATGAATTTAATCCCACTTTTAACCTTGTCACAGAAGAATGTTTCGGCTATATCAGTTAAATTAGTTGGTATTACGCATTCTTCGATTCAGCTATTTCTCTCTTTTCATTTCGCTTTATCTTTGAATTTTTCACTTTAGCTTTCTCCCTTTGGCTTTTTCTGTAACTTTTTTCACTTTAACTTTCTCCCTTTTTCATTTCGATTTTAAGTGCACTTTTATTTTTCACTTTTGCATTCTTCCTTTTTTCATTTGGCTTTCTCTTTTTCTTTCTTTCTTCATTTTTTACTGTGATTTTATTTTGCTTTCCCTTTTACTTTCTTTCTTCTTTTTTTACTGTGTTTTTATTTTGCTTTCTGATTTACTTTCGTTTTTATTATATATTTTACTCTTTTATATTTTGCTTTCTCCTTGAATTTCTTTACTATAACTTTCTGCCCATTTTCATTGCGATATTCTTTTCATTTCGTTTTTATTTTATTTTTTACGCTTTTATATCTTGCTTTCTCCTCGACTTTCATCACTTTAATTTTCAACCCTTTTTGATTTCGCTTTCTCGTTGACTTTCGTCACATTAATTTTCTACCTTTCTTCATTTTGCTTTCTCTTTTACTTTCTTTCGTCACATTAGCTTTTTTACTATCTCTTTCTCTTTCCCTATCTAAATTTTCCCGTCTAGAATCTCTATTTGTTTCCTTTTCTGTCCATCGCTATTACGAATGCTTTGACTTTCTTGGTGTTTGTAGGTGATTTGTTCCAATATTTTCCTCATTGAATTTCTTGGTGTTTATTATCTCTTTCCTTTTCGGATTTACCTCATTTCTTCCCATTTTCTCTGATCAGTTCATTTGTTTTTGTTTGCTTGAATTTTGTCCTTGCATTCCCATTTGTTCCGTTGGCTTGCATTTTTCAGTTTCACTGTAATGTTTTGATTTGCTTTCATTTTTCGCTTACACTTTCATATATTCACCATCAGCTTTATTTTTCTCTTTCACTTTCATTTTTTCTCTTTAACTTTCACCTTTTCTCTTTCACTTTCGTTTTTTCTCTTCCATTTTCATTTTTTCTCCTTCACTTTAAGTTTTTCTCCTTCTTTTTCATTTTCGTGTTTCCTTTTGCTTTCACCATCTCTCGCTTATTCTGTCTTACTTTCCGTTTCTCTCTTTACTCTTTCACTCCTTGTCATATTTCCCATTGATTTTGTCCCTCTCCGTCCTTATCTCTTCTCTTTCTCTATTAGAATCCCTCTCTACTTTTTCCCAACTTTGCCCTACCACGCCTCCTTTCTCTCCCCTCGCCAGTTTATCCCCATACACATTCTTTGGTTGACTAACCCACTTGGTCCCTGAGTCGCTTTGTGGCTGTCAGACGGAGCAAAAAAAAGGACATGCCACCGGAAAGCATGGGGAAGGGCAAAAGAGCATGTCAGCCTACATCTGTCATCAAATCATTTGGAGGCGAGTCCTTCGGAATTAATTTGACTTGGGAGATACACAAAAGCCCAAGACAGACGAAGACGGGAGGATTTCGCGACCCTTCAATAAAATGTTTTGTATTCTCTCCTCCTTCCTGTCTCTTCTCTCTATTCTCTCTCTTTTTTCTCTCTCTTTGACTATAGAAACTTGGATGTTGTTAATCTCGCCCAAGTATTTAGAATACTGGGTCGCCTATATTGATCGGTATTGGACATTTTCGCAATATCCTTCCTTATAAAGACGCCTTCAACCCACGAACTTTCTCCTTATGTTCCCCTCTTGATATCCCTCTCAAATGTACTTGCTCGAGCACGTTTTCTCGATTTATGCCCAAGCCTCCTCTTCAAAGCTTCCTTTTCGTTATAGTAAAGGCGCAGATGGTTGTAGAACGGGCCCTTTTGCGGGATGAAGAAGCCCCCATCATTTCATTATCTGCCACTTTCCCCGTGAAGTGAAAGGTGAGTGAAGAGGATGTAAAAGTGTATTGAGCATCTGGGGAAAAGGGGAAGTGTTTACGTCAGTGTCTCAGAGGAAAATGGAGAAAGTATGAGGGCATGTTCAAATATCAAATAAGGAAGTATTGGTGGCATCCTCTGAACGGGAGATTGAAATCATGATCGTCTTTCTCAATTTTTTTAAGCCTTGGGCGCTTTTTCACAATTTTCTCCCTGGTTGGCGTGGAGATGTGAGGAAGAGAGAGACTTGGAGAGAGAACGGAGAGAGAAAGCAAGAGAGAGAAAAGGAGAAAAAAGGGAGATAAATGGATGTGATGTTACCCGGATATTTTGCTCCATCCAAAGTTTTTGAGAGACTCGGAGAAAGGAGGAAAGTGTGGAGTAATAGGGGCTCCAAATGCTATCATCAAGTTATTAATAGACTTTGACGTCCCATCGTGTGGAAGTAACTCCAACAAAAAAATAATGCATGTTTCCCCCGGATTAAAAGCACTTTTCCCCCGGATTTCTCAGGTCATTTGAAAAAGAATTAATTTAGGGAACTACCCAAGCGAGGTTTAGTTGGATTATTTTCTACCAAGTAATTGCTCTTGTATGTAGTATGAGTGGTCTCATTGAGGTTTTTTGGGGGATTAGTATGGCCGGGACTCCGACTGATGAGATTACTCTCATTTCCTCCGTATGAAAGAGAGAAACCGGGTGAAAATGAGCGGAATCAAAACTGTGGGTAATCGAAATAATATATTGGAGAAGTTTTTAGGGGGAAAGCTTTGAGTATCTCGATGAGCTAGAAAGAGGAATGGGGAATTCAGAGAAAAAATTAGAGAGTTCCAAAACGGTTTCAATTGATATCCTGAAAATTTACTCCAGAAGATTCAGACTCCAGATTTATACTGTATGGAATATGGAATAGTAATAAATGAAGGAGCTTATTAAGACATTTGATTTTGGAGACTTTGTTGCATGGTTTTCGGAAGAAAATGATAAGAAAGGGGAAAGGTAAAAATGAAATGAGGAATGAATAAAAAATGGTGGACAGGAGGAAACGGGAAAAAGCTAAGGAAAAGGAAATTGAGAGAAAGCAACTGACGCTTGCCAAGAACAAATAAACATCTACTGGCGTTATGGTAATAGTGAAGCAAATCCAGATGGAAAAAGTGAAAGTAAAGAAAAACAGAGGAAACGAGAGTTGCCGATATTATATAAAAAGAGGACATAAAATCGAGAAAAAAATAAAAGAGAAAGGGAACCGGCGAAGTAACAGAACGAAAATGAGAAATGAGAGTTACAGAGAAAGGCAACGAATGAGAGAAAGTAGCCAGGAGAAAAAAAAACTAGAAAAGAATGTAGATGAAATACTCACAAAGAGACAAGAATAGAAAGAAAGGAGAAACAAAATTATGAAAGATGCAAAAAGAGAAAAAATAAAATTCTAAAAGATGCAAAAAGAGGGAGAAAATTCCAAAAGTTGCAAAAAGAGAAAGAAAATTCTGAAAGTTGTAAAAAGAGAGAAAGGAGGAAGAAAATTCTGAAAGATGTAAAAAGAGAAAGAAAGGAGGATAAAATTCTGAAAGATGTAAAAAGAGAAAGAAAGGAGGATAAAATTCTGAAAGATGTAAAAAGAGAAAGAAAGGAGGATAAAATTGTGAAAGAAAGAATAGATCGAAAACAGACCAAAGAAGCCAAATGACAGAGAAACAAAAAAACAGAAATTTACAGAGAGAAAAGGAAAATAAAACTAATAACGGCAGTAAAAAAAAGTGACAGTGAAAGCGAAATCGCAGAACATAGAAGCAATTCAAACATATTAGAAAGAATTCAAGGAGGATAAAAAGGAGAAAGCACAGAGAAACCGGCAAGAGCAAAATGAAAAAAAGAGAACTTAGGAGGGAGGAAATGAAAAACGAAAGAGACAAAGACCAAATCAGAGAAACCCGGGACGATAAAGTTAAGTAAATATGCGAATTTCGACAGGAAACTGTAGTCAGAGTGGAACGGAGAAAGTTAGAGCGAGACTACGAAATAAATAAAGTCCCGTGCAAAAAACCAAGAAAAAGAAAGGAGAGATTCTGAGGAAGATAAGATTGTATGAGAGAAAAATAAAGAGGATAGGGTCAGGACCCCCCACGGGTTTCACTTAAGCCCCTTCGTCACTACCTCCACTTGTTCCCCTCAAAGAAAGGTCTTACTCAAGATGTTAAGGGGAAAAAAGAAAGAAAACCACTCTTAGATGGAAGCCAAGAAAAAAGCCTTGTGGAAATTAGATTTCGCTTGGAGTGAGAAAGAGAATGAAATTAACGGCGTCTTCATCTTTCCCCTTTTTCTATAGTCCAGCTCATTCCTCGGTCAATTGATACTCTTTCCCTCAGTAGGACCCTTTTTCAAGTATTTTTTTCCCTTTATATACGTGCACACTCCACTTTTTTTTTCTTTGGTGTTATCACGGTGGACCACACTTTTTTCCTCTCATTCGCCCTCTCTCTCTCTCGCAGTTTCTTTTCCATGCCAATTAATCAGTTTCTGGGTCTGACCTAAAAGCAGGGAGTGTATATGGAGAGGAAAGTGGAGTAAAACGTGAGATTTGGACTAGTCCGAAAATTATTTGCTCTCCTATTTCTCTTCTCTCTCTCTCTCTCTTCCCTCTGTCTTCTCTCTCTCATTTTCTCTCTGTCAGAGATTCGGAAAATGTGCTCGAGATTAGCCCACAATAAAATGGGAGAGGAATTACAACAATATAATTTGGTCCAAAGGCTCAAGGGGATATGGATAATTTTCTCCCAGCTTTATCCCTATAATTTTCTCTTTTTCCATTGGAGTGGCTGTGGCAGGGAAAGCAGTTGTTGGGGTTGCTTAAAAATGTATGGGTGGAATGATTTGTTTCGATTTCTCTCTTTTTCTCCCGCTTGCCCTCTAGCTTTCTCTCTGACTTTCTGTTTTGCTTTTTCCATAACTTTCTCTGTAGCTTTCCTTCTAAATCTCTCTTTGGCTTTCTCTCTAACTTTCTCTTTAGCTTTCTCTCTAACTTTCTCTTTAGCTTTCTCTCTTTCTCTCTAACTTTCTCTTTAGCTTTCTCTCTAACTTTCTCTTTAGCTTTCTCTCCAACTTTCCCTCTGGCCGTCTCCTTTAGTTCCCAATTTTCCCCTTTCGGCTGGATACCCTTTTCCTCCATTTAAAGGAGGTGCGTGCATGGGAATGGGCTGGGAATGTAATTTTTAGGGTGGGTGAGGGGAATAAGATAAAATCAAATAATGAACGCTTCACTTCACAATGCTTAGTAGTGCATATGAGCACAATTTGTCGCCCCTTTTTTCTACTTTCCCATCCTGGGGAGGACTTTTCAATTTGCACGCTCTTGGCACTGATTTAGAGATGAGATCCGGATTTACCCAGTTCCTATCTAACACATGCCATATGGAGTTTGGAGGGTGTCCGTCCGCTCACTTTTTGGCTTGGATTTCATTGCCAGTTCCGGCAAATTTTGAGCACAATCAATTTTCTGACAGGCATTGGAGCCATTTATTTGATTTGTTATGTGCTTATTAGTGACTCGCATTTACTTATAGGTACATCTGTCCCAACTAAACTTAATTAATTTCTGCTTAATTTATTTAATCTCTGTTTATTTGGTTTAATTTATACTTCAGTTATTTAATCTCTGTTTATTT
>JAQGBT010005813.1:0-13623 GCA_034698585.1 Disparrhopalites patrizii
CCCGACCATTTAAATGCTAAAATCTTCCTCTATAACGGTTATTTTTATAACGGTTTTTCCGTTATACCGGGGAAGCTCTGAATCCCCGACCAATAAATGTCTTTTGCTATAACGGTTTGAGGCCACGCCCGCACCTGCTATACCGGTTTTTTCAAATTTCTGAATCCTCGCCATAAATTCCCTTTTGCTATAACGGTTTTAGGCCACGCCCTCACACGCTATGCATATACATACCGGTTTTTTCAAATTTATCCATACCCCGCCATAAATTCCCTTTTGCTATAACGGTTTTAGGATACGCCCTCACACACTATGCCGGTTTTTTCAAATTTATCCACCTCCCGCCATAAATTCCTTTTTGCTAGAACGGTTGTAGGCCACACTATACCGGTTTTTCCGTAATTTCGAATCCCCCGTCATTTAAGCCGTTTTGTAACGGTTTTCTTTATACCGGTTATTTGTTATAACGGGTTTTCTGGCTGCTTTCTGGTAAACCGTTATAGAGAGAATTAACTGTATATAGGAAAAACAGCTGTTGTAATTCGAATTTTAATTAATATATTTTCGGATGTTTTTCCTTGGCTGCAATATACATACATTTAAGTGGGTCCAGAAGCTGTTATTGAATTTTGAATTTTAAACCCCGGATTTTCGATCTCATTTATAGCCTTCCATCGGAATCGGGGGCTCACAAGAAGCCATGCTCTTTGTGCTCCTTTCCCCGGCCGGATCGTATTTCTCCAGTGGATTTCGTCCCATTTCTCTCCTGGCCGATCCTCAGTACATCCGGGCATGGCCTGGAGGTTGCGGGGATACGAAATTGGGCTCCAATTACGCTCCCACTGTTTATGTTCAGGTATATATAAAGATGGCTTTTATCTTTTGATGTATTTGTTGAGATTTTAATTTTTAGTTTTTTTTAATTAAAAAATTTTTGTTTTAATTTTTTTAATTAAAAAATTTTTGTTTTAATTTTTTTAATTAAAAACTTTTTGTTTTAATTTTTTTAATTAAAAAAATTTTGTTTTAATTTTTTTAATTAAAAAATTTTTGTTTTAATTTTTTTAAATTAGCTAATTTCTTATCTTAATATCTTAATATATCCCGCATTAATGCATAATATAGGATCATAAATATATTTCTGCTTGCAAAATAGAAAGTCGCGGAGTCCTTAGGTCTGGAACAGGTACTGTGGTTGTACGGTCCTGATCAGCAAATCACCGAAGCTGGAACAATGAATGTCTTTTTCCTGATTGAGAATTCCAAAGGAGGTAAATTTAATTTTGGGAAATGTTCTCATTTTAAAAATCTAAACTGATTTTAATAAAAAAAAATTTATTCTCCTATATAAAAATAATTCCCATCAGAGAAGGAGCTAGTGACGCCCCCGTTGAATGGGATTGTCCTTCCCGGAATTACCCGGCAGAGTGTCCTGGAGTTGGCGCGGGAGTGGAATGAATTGAAAGTGACGGAACGTGTCATTACCATGCCGGAATTGGTGGATCTAATCCGTCAAAGAAGGGTATACCTATATGCATATATATGAATGTGTATATAACATATAATACATTTATCTATAATAACAGTTGTTTAAGATTTTGAATTATCCAGCGGAATTTTTCGGCCATAATATAAACATAGCTACGATATAAACTTGGTCAGATGATATCCCCAAGCGAATAGGAAATGATAACATGCTTATTACGTCCCGCTGTGACCACCTTAAGGGACACCGCTGCATTTTGGGATTTTTTTTTCGCCGTTTTAACTTAGGCACAGCCACCAATGACTGGATTTTGATGAAATTGGGCGAGAAGCCGTAAAACAAAATTGTCTAGTAATGGCGTTTTAAATGACTAAAAAGGTTTTGTTCAGTAGCTGGCGAACGAAGGCGAAAATGGATCCCTTAAAACAATTGGGCCTAGATCTCGTTTAACATGTTCTCGCCGAGTTTCATAAAAACTCAATCACTACAGTTGCTGTACGCCCGCCTAAACGGCAAAAAACACGATTTTCGGCATTTTTGGCGAACGAAGCTGAAAATCCGGAAAATAAAAACATTCTATCTAGACAATTTTGTTTTACGCACTCTCGCCGAATTCCATCAAAATCCAATAATTAGCAGCTGTGACTAAGTCAAAACGGCGAAAAAATCGCTACATGCTGCGGTGGCCCTTCAGGTGGCCACAGATTGAAGAAAACATTATGCTTTCCCATGCCTGGGGCTATCATCAAGTTTGGCCCAGAAATTCTGACATGAGTTTTTTCGCTGAAGAAAATTGAAATTGACCTTTAGGCGAATCATCTCATTTTATCCAATCGTTTATTTGTCTTTTGGTACATTAGTTTTATTTACGTTATTATCCATTTTTACGTTATTATCCATCTTTACAACTCATTTGGTACAATCAATAGGAAAATCCGGGACACATTTTTAGACTAGCAATTGTGTTCCAATTTGTACGAGGGACTAGAATTTTTAAATTTTAATTGCTTCTTTTCATTTCATTTTTTAATTATCCCCAGTTGTTGGAGTGCTTTGGAACGGGAACAGCCTGTATCATCTGCCCCGTCCAACGGGTGGTTTACATGGGCCGAGAGTACAACATTCCGACGGGGGAGCAGCAAAAACCTTTTTATTTGAAGGTCCTCCGAACCTTATCGGATATTTACTACGGCAGAATCAGCCACAAATGGGCTGTGGAGATAGATTGACTGTATTCGATCCCATACTAATTAATATATTTTATTTGGTGGCCATCTCCATACCTTTACCTTCTAATACACCGGAAACTACGGAAATATTTCTTGTACATACGTCGCACTGTAATTATACTCTATATTACATAAATCACTATTGTAACTACGTATCTATAGATACATACATACATATGTACATACATACGATATAAACTGTATGCATTAAAGGTCAGTATTTTTTTTTACACAGAGATCTATCAGGAAGAAACGCATCTCGGCAACTGATAAAGTTCCTTATCGGTTCAACTCAATTTACGAGTATCAAAATTTCCGCACCAAGTTCATTTTCAAGTTTGAACAGTTTTAGTTGAATGCTCGTACTTGACGGCAGACAGTAAAAAAAAAGAGCATACAAAAGATAATTTAACAAAGTTATATTATCTTCACTTTCACTTGGTTTAACTTTTTTGGAAATATTCGTTTATTAACTAAATTATTTCAATTAATACAAGTTTGGAGTTTTGATTCTGGACAAATCTTGTCATTATTTACACCTGAATTTCATTTGTTCAATTTCTTCATTGATGGATTCATTGCCAGTGCAATTACGAGTTGAGTCAATCGCAACTTGATTTTTCTAAACTTCAATTTTAATTTCTGAACTTGGTTTATTAAAATCTCAAATTTTCGTCCGAATACAGAAGTAATAAAATTCAATTTTCACGATTTTAAGTACGATTTCAAGTACGATTTCAAGTACGATTTCAAGTACGATTTCAAGTACGATTTCAAATTCGAAATGTAAATGATGCAACCTATGAGAAACTCTAATCTAGAAAGTATTTACATACATTTCAAGTTCGATTTCAAGTTTGAAATGTAAATGATGCAACCGATGAGGAACTCTAATCTAGAAAATATTTACTTACATACATATACAGATATATTGTGATTCCAAAATCTCAGTCACTTGCAATTTCTTATCTAAAGACAAAACTGAAACCCCCATAAATCTTTTTTAACCACACAGGGTATACAGGGTGGGTTGGAATGATGTATTTCTATAGACTTTATATTATTCTGATGAACATACGATCGCATTACCCATCCAACCTGTATACAGTCGAACCTCTCTATAGCGGTTCCCCTTCAATCATACATATTTTCCCCGTTATAATGAAAATCCGTTATAGAGAACAGAAATTTCTATGTTAGCAATTGGAGAAAGTTTTTCAGGGAAGCATTTGCAGCCACCGGTATAGAGAGAAAACCGTTATAAAGGAGCCCGTTATAGAGAGGTTCGACTGTACACATAACTATATACTTAGATGTATATTATTGTATTAACATTGTATTATACGTATAACATCTATAAATATATGCACATGTCTACAATCTCTTCGGCATGCACATGCGTGCATCTAAATAACGTTTTTCCCCCATATTTTTTCCCTCTCATCACTCTCATGTACTTAATACCAAAGGAGCACTTTCCAAGTCGCCCCAACTGAGTCACATATACAAGCTTGCAATAAATAAATACTCTTTTTTTTAATACTAACAATAAATGTAAATATCACCAATAAAAAAATAAAATGATTATCTCCGCACATCCCAATTACCTTAATTCATCAATGGTAAAATTGAGGTTCAGCCATGAGAATCAAAGAATTAATTTAAACTCTATATAATTACATATTATATTAACAAATTCGACAATCTAAAATGGTCCCTCATTCCCGCCTTTTCAGTCACTTTTGGTCATTTTTTTCGTTGTCTATGCTTGAAACTGAAAACTTTCCATATTATCTTTGACACACGGATTTCTCAGCTTCTGAATTAACCCCTTCTCTTTGGACCCTCGAGCAGAAACAAGGCAATAAAATACCGTTTGTATAGGTACAGCTTTCACTTAAAACGTAATTTGACGTTGTGTCCGGTGAAAGCTGGTGGCTTTAAAAGACTTTCACAATAGAAGAAGCTTATATTAAGCCTACGCATTCTTACTATTACGTCCAGAATCCTGAATTACATATTTTGATGCTTCGTCAAATCACTTCAGATGTTCCGCTTCTAAATAACATTTGCATTTCAGTGCTTATATGAAATCCCATTTTCACAATTCCCTCTTATTTTTTGGGGGGATTTCCTCTGTTTCTGTTGTTGTTTTAAACTCGATGAACATCAAAAACTGCCATGGGATGTTCGTAAGGGGAATTCTCTTTGATTTCTGCCGACACCTGTTCCGCTGGCCTCACATTGAAATTTAGGGCTTGGGTGCCGGCGGCCGTGGCGGCGGCCGTGGTCGTCGTCACGGGGTTGACATCCAGGAGCTCCGCAAATTCCAGCTCCACGGCGAAGACGTGAACCACGTACATGCTCACGCCTCGGTAGAGGACCACGGCCACGGCGGAGACGAAGGCCGTGAAGCCGCTGGAATTCCGGAAGATCTTCACGCCAAAGATGATGATGAGGAGCCAGGAGAAGCGGAGCCAGAAGCGACAGCATTTCATCGCTCTCAAGCGGTCATCTTGAAATATGACCTTTTCACCCATACATCACCATCAATATTTTGATCAATCATTCGACTTCCCGTGTATGTATACAGTGGACTCTCTCTATAGCAACTCTCCTTATAACAACTTTTTCTCTATATCAACTGTAGTTTTCGCCCATTCGTATATGTAGTGTACGTATTAAATGTTCCATATAACAACTTTTCTATGTTACAACCATTATTTCCCTTCCCATCAGGGTTGTTATAGCGAGAGTCCACCGTATATAACGTGTACAGTCGGGTCTCTCTACAATGGGTTCCCTTAAACCAGCCAATTTTCCCTGTTATAAGGAAAACCGTTCTACAGAACAGAAATTTCTACGTTAACACTTGGAGAAAGTTTTTGAAGGGAGAATCTTCTGCCCCCTTTATCTGGCGATAAAGTCGTTATAAGGGAACCCGTTATAAACAAAGTTGACTGAACAATGCATGTACAAAAAAATAACCTTTGCAGAAATAAGCGGGATTAGAATGCCCGAGTACAGTCGACTCTCTCTGTAACGGTGTAGCAAAAAACACCTACATTTAACCGTTATAGACAACATAACCGGTATAAATAATAATACAAAATCATTATAAAGACAATTTGTTAATGGCGGGGGACTCAAAATTAAAGAAAAACTGGTATAGGGAGCGAAATATGCGATAGACGTGGCCTAAAACCGTTATAGAGAAGAAGGCTAAACGGCGGGGGATTCACAATTCAAGAAAAACCGTTATAGAGAGAGTATGCGAAGGCGTGGCCTAAAACCGTTAACTATATATAACGGTTTTAGTCCCTGTAGATAGAGAGGATTAATGGCGAGGGATTCAAAACTTCCCCGTTATGGAGAAGAAACTGTAATAGAGAAAACCGGTATGGAGAGGGAATTTTGCATAGCAAATCTCTCGGGCGGGTTTGTGAGCACCGTTATAGCGCGAAAACCGTTATACGTAGGCCCGTTATAGACAGAGTAAACTGTATTTTATCTTATCGATATTATGCATATCAAATTAATCAAGCAAAGTAAAAACCGAGTATACCGGAGTCTCTCTCTACAGTAACATTCAAGCGAAGGACGATTAATGTTGCTATAGAGAAATACTGTTACACAGAACATGAGTAATTTGGGGACAAAGTTACACTATAGAAAGTATAAAAATCTCATTTTAAATGAATATTTGCAAGTGTTTTTGTGTTTTAAAGGAAATTCCAGAATTCTATTTGAAATTTGATGATTTAGTTCCAGCGCAATGTTTAGTTTCACCATTTTGCCCGTCCAAAAAATGAATGCTGTTATAGGGAACTTCTAACACGTGCATTCTATTGTGATGGGCGAGGAAAAATATATTGTTACAGAGAAATGTTGTTATAGAAATGTTGTTATATAGAACAAGTTCATAATGTATAAATGCTATGGGGGAATGACAAGTCTAGTTATATGGGAAATCTTGTTATAGAGAAGCTTGCTATAGAGAGACTCCACCGTACTTGCAGAAATGCCCCCGTATTTTAAATACGCATTAGAAAACATATAGAAACGATGTACATACACCTTAGTATTGTGAAATACAAAAATTGCAACCATGTACATATTTTAAATGCAGTTGACTCTATCTCTAGCGGATCCTTAAAAATCAATAAATTTTCCATATTATACCAAAAAAGCGTTATAATATAATGAACGGCAATTTCTATTTGCTAACAATTGGAAAAAAAATTTAAGAAGAATATTTACAACCGCTATGGACAGAGAACCATTAAGCGGGAGTTTATATTCGAGTAAGTTAACTGTAATACGCATTTACGAATTTGTTTTTAAAATAATAATTTCGGGCATTTCTGCAGGTTCTGTGCTTGACTAGAAAATAATTTTGCTCTGTAAGATTCTTAAGCCACCCCGTACACATGATTAATTGTCTTGCATTTGTAAACATTAATGTAAATATTGAGAACATTTTTTACCTTTATAATGCCGTACATGAGCTTGAAAGCAGCCACGACCCAGACACAGTTGACGACGATGACGACGAGGAGAAGGAGCCAATAGAAAAAGTCCGTCTTGGGCTCTGCTTGAAAATCCAAAAACAAAAATTGTCAAAAGAATGTCTTGGACACAGATATAAATGTGCTTTCTGAATATATGGTGCTTACAGGGTTAAATCAGCGCTTAATTGGCGTTTAGTCTATGTATAATTGGCGTTTAGTCAATGTTTAATTGGCGTTTTATCAGCGTTTAATTGGCGTTTAATCAGCGTTTAATTTGATACACAGCTGCAAAATAAAAAGAGGATTTGAAACATGCCCGTTTACCTTTCGCCTCCTCGGAAACGTCCAAAGAGATGAGGGACTTCTTATCAACCTTGATGAAGAATTTGCCCACGGCATCGCTATTGAAAATGAAGACGACGCCCTCCTCCACCAGGTCAAAGGCGGACCAAGTCTATAGAAAAATAAATACATATACAAAATATCTTCATTTCCACTCCCCTTTATTCTCTCATTTGTTAACCTGTTGCCTTTGCCACAATGTAACTTCCCCCAAGGAAATTGCGTTTTCCCCAAAGAAATTACACTTTCCCCAGTAGCAAAATAAATGTTAAAAGAATCTAGAATAAAGTACACCAAAGTAGTTTTTTTTTTACAATCTCAATAATGGCCACGATGAAGGAGAAGAGGCAGAATTTGGTGAGCTTCAGCATTTTGTACACGTCCAAGGGGGGAAGAAACACTTTTGTTCCTGCACGTTTTCACACCTTTCCCCAAAGAAATCCTGACGTTGAAATTCCTCGGGGTGAAATCCTCAAGCCTTTGGAAGCACGGAGGTGTTAATGGCAGGAGAAAAGGGCGTGGGAAGAATTATTTTGGGATGAGGAAGAAAGTGGAGTGAGAACAAAAGGTTCAGGCGAGAGAGAAAGGGAGAGATCTGGAAATGAGAGGAGCAAAAAGAGAATGAGGGAAACCACTTGTTCACATTCCTCCTCCGTCAAGATTTTATCTTCCTCTGCTCTCTCTCCCTCTCTCTCTCTCTCTTTGCTGGCTCCGAGGAAAGTATTGAAAGGCAGGTAGTGAGTGAAAAAGGGGGAAATTGCATCTAAACCATCAAAAGAACTTTTTTATAGTCCTATCTTTCCATTCTCCCATTCAAGCACAGAATCATAGGGAAAGCGGAAACGAGGCCCTTTTGTGGGTATAGACATGACCATTTCGTAGACACACTTGTAGATTCCACTTATCTCCCTTTCCCCTTCTTTCTCCGTTTTGATCTCTCTCTCTCATTTTTTCAATTATTTCCTTTCATTCTTGCTTTCTCTTACGATTTTGAATTCTCTTTTCTTTTTGCTTTTTCTTTGATTTTTGCATTCCCATTTCTTTTCACCACCTTTTTACTTTCTGTTTTCTCTTTATATTTTGCTTTCTTTTTTGCTTGTTTTTCTTCGAAATTCTGCCATTTCTTTTGCTTTTTCTTTAGACTTTGTTTATGATTTCACTTTGCTTCTTCTTTTGGCTTAATTTCTGCTTTCTCGTTTGATCCCTCCTTTGGCCTGATTTCTGCTTTCTCTTTGCTTTTTTGGCGTTATTTCTGCTTTCTCTTTGCTTCGTTGTTTAGCGTAATTGCTGCTCTCTCTTTTGCTTATATTTCAGCTTTGTTTCTGCTTTCTCTTTGCTTCTTTTTTGGCTTTATTGCTGCTTTCTCTTTTGCTTCTTCTTTCGGCTTTATTTCTGCTTCTTCTTTCGGCTTTATTTTTGCTTCTTCTTGTTTCTTTATTTCTGTTTCTTCTTTTAGCTTCTTCTTGTTTCTTTATTTCTGTTTCTTCTTTTGGTTTCTTCTTTTGGCTTCTTCTTGTTTCTTTATTTCTGTTTCTTCTTTTGGTTTCTTCTTGTTCCTTTATTTCTGTTTCTTCTTTTGGCTTCTTCTTGTTTCTTTATTTCTGTTTCTTCTTTTGGCTTCTTCTTGTTTCTTTATTTCTGTTTCTTCTTTTGGTTTTTTTTGGCTCCCTCTTTCCTTTCTGCCTTATTTGTGTTTTCTCTTACATTCCTGTTTTCTCTTTCATTTCTGCTCTATTTCTGTTTTCTCTTTCATTTCTGCTTTATTTCCGTTTTCTCTTTCACGTCTGCTTTCTTGCTGTTTCAATGCCGAATTTCATAAAATTTCTCCATCTTTCTGCTATTTTAGTACGTCCCTTTCTGCTTTCTCTTGCTCTCCTCCGGTGGCATCTTTTTTTCCTGTCGATTTTTGCCTCCTTAACTTTCTCTCTCCTAACTTGCCTTCCTGCTTGACAATATCTCCATCTCTCTCTCTCTCTCTACTTTCACTCTCTTTTCCCCTCTCTCTTTCTTTGTTCTCAGGATAAACGTAGGCCTTTGACACCAATTCCTTCCCCTCCATCCCAAAGTGGTGGTGAAGGATAATGGAATAAATGAAATTTTATTCCCACGTCACTACATCATGTACAAGAGGGGACAATTTACACATACGTATACATACCTGATCTCTCTTGACTATAATACAAGAGGAATTTTTAGCAAGTATATATGCATACATGTACATATATAGATAACCGTATTTATATTCATCCACACCTATATATTCAGAAGTATATACCTCTTCAATGGCAGTGCGGTCCTTTGAAAGCAATCCCGTGTAAAATGCCAGTTCATTGGAGCACGGGCAGCGAGAGCGATAAAGAGAAAGAGAGAGAGAGAAAGGGCAAGAGCGGAAAAGAGACACAATGGGAGAAAGAGTATAGACACAGCGATAGACAGAGGCAGAAAGAAAAGCAAAGCGAGAGATTAATGAAAGAGAAAAGGAAAGAAAGAAAAACAGAGAAATAAGAAAAGAAAAGAAAGAAAAAAAGAGAGCAAAAGAAAAGGAAAGAAAGAAAAAAAGAAAGTGAAAGAAAGACAAAGAGAGAGAGAGAGAGAGCGAGAGAAAAGAGAGACAGGAAAAGAAGGAGAGAAAGATCATCCAAAAGCAGCATATGTTCATGTGTATAGTGGTAAAAGCCGTAATAACAATCATGCGGTTCTGGTATCGCACATACACATAAAAGAGACGTATTAGCGGCATTCAAAGCCGTTGACGGGAAGAATAATAGAAAAAATAGTCCCATATATACGTGAATGATAAGAAGAAAGAAATTGAGTGTAGAGAGAAAGTTGGAGAAAGTCAATTCTGCTCCAACGGAAGAACAAAAGCTAGTTCTCGTCTTCCTCCTTCAACCATTTTCTTCAATTGAATTCCAAGGATGAATTTCTTCCTCTCCCCCGTAATAATAGGGCTGTCTTGATCGCCATACGTACGCGGAGGATGGCAGAGGGTGCATCTTTCTCCAGAAAACAACCTTCCTTTCACTCCTTGTACAAGTGACCCGACAAGTGGATGATGGTATATATATGCCCATATAAAAAAGTTCGATACAAGCCGATGTGTATACGTGACGGCACATCTCTGAGCCTTTTATCCCAGCCCTGGGACTCCCAGCACGGAAGGAGGATCAAGAGAGGGAAATAATCATATGATTGGTAAAGTGAAAAGGATCTCACCATGTGCTATACCAATTGCTTTTTCATATATACTTCAACTCATTCTTTGTCTTCTTCCTCCCTTTCTTCCCCGCCGGTCTAATGATCTTTGGTCTGAAGCCTCCGATCGAAGGGGGGAAGTTCGCTCCACTTGTTAATGTAATCAGGAGAGAGTAGTGGTTGGTTGGAGAGTACAATGGTCAGAGGAGGGAAGGCATACAAGGGTGTATAGTTGAGTACAGAAGAGAAATGTGAAATGGGAGAGCTTGTGCAACAAAGGGAAAGTTCAGTGTATTAAAAGGATATTTATTTTTTCCTATAGGAAAGAAGATGGGATGAAAACGAAGGGAAAGCAGCGGGAAGACGAAAGGGAGACAATATCTTGGAATTACAAAAAAATGGGACAGAATTAAGAGAATATCTTAACGGATATTTCTTATACATAATCTAGTCTACCTAGGAAATCTAGGAGGAAGGAACAAGAAGAATTTCTAAAAAAAATACACATATAGAGAAAGTCTTATATGGAGAAAGCAATAACTTTTGGGTGAAAATCACCAGGAGGAACTTGAACAGAGAAATATGAAAGGAAATGTATACAAGGGAAGATTGATGGAGCAAACTAGGTTATGTAAAGCGGGATGAATCTGAAAGAGAGAAAAGGGAATTAAGGTTAGGGCTATAAATTAGAAGAGAAATCAAAGAACAATCGAAAGAGAAAGTGAGAGAGAAATCGAAAGCGAAAGAATAATAGAAAAAGAACATGGAAGAAAAATCGAAAGAGGGAATGAAGAAAAAATCGAAAGCGGAAGTGACAAAAATCGAAAGAGAAAGGCAACGAACTATCGAAAGAACAAGCGAAAGAATAATCGAAAGAACAAGCGAAAGAATAATCGAAAGAGGACGTTATAGAAAAATCGAAAGAAAACGATATAGAAAAATCGAAGGAAAACGATATAGAAAAATCGAAGGAAAACGATATAGAAAAATCGAAAGAAAATGATATAGAGAAATCGAAGGAAAACGATATAGAAAAATCGAAAGAAAATGATATAGAAAAATCAAAAGAAAACGATATAGAAAAATCGAAAGAAAACGATATAGAGAAATCGAAAGAGGAAATGAAAAAAAATCAAAAGAGAAAGTGAAAATAGAGAATATAATGGAAAGAGGAAATGAACGAAAAACCAAAAGAGAAAGTGAAAATAGAGAATATAATGGAAAGAGGAAATGAACGAAAAATCAAAAGAGAAAGTGAAAATAGAGAATATAATGGAAAGAGGAAATGAACGAAAAATCAAAAGAGAAAGTGAAAGCACATAATATAATCGAAAGAGTACAATAAAGATAATTAGAAAGCGGAAATAAAAGAAAAATCGAAATAAAAAGAGGAAATGAAAGAAACATCGACAGAAAAAGAGAATATGAAAGAAAAATCGAAAGAGAAAGAGAAAGCGAAAGCAAAATCGACAGAAAAAGAGAATATGAAAGAAAAATCGAAAGAGAAAGAGAAAGCGAAAGCAAAATCGACAGAGAAAGAGAAAGCGAAATCAAAAAAAAATAGGAAATGAAAAAAATGGAAAGAGAAAGCGAAAGCAAAATCGAAAAAAAATAGGAAATGAAAAAAATCGAAGGAAAAAGAGAAAGCGAAAGCAAAATCGAAAGAATAAAAATACTAAAAAAGGTAAGAAATTATGAGGAGGTTATAGTGAAACAGCTTGACGTTAGTATCATAAAACGTTACAGAAAAGTTAGGAAATACTCTGAGGTAAGAAAAAAGAGGGAATTATCAAGGCAGAAAGTTCAAATGAAAAATAACAGTCAACTTCAACGACAAAAAAAATCTATAGAGACGAAGGCAAGAGAAGCTTAAAAACAAAAGAGAAATCCATCGGGAGACAAAGGGCCTGTCAGTTAAGACAGGAAGGGAAAAAAAGTCAAGAATAGAAGACAGAGCAAGCCAACGTGCTTTTACTTTCAATTCCGTACTTTAGTCAGCGTATAAAAAAAAAGTCAGTACAAAAGGTCTTCCCTCGGTAAACTTTCTCCATACTCGCCCTTGTTCTCCCTAACTCTATATTTTACTATCTTACTCTATATTTTTACGGAATACACAAATATATGTACGTACTTCGACCTTGGCAAATGCATAAGTACGTAAATGTACACCGCTTATGTTCAGACATACAAAGGACGGAGCTGAGGGGAAATTGATTTTCTCCAAACAAAATCTTTTCTCCCAATGATACTACCATTATGGCCAGGGAAACTCTGGCACGCATGGATGCTCTTATAAAAAAAAAGGACAATAGAATTCCACAGTTTTACGAATCGTTTATTTATCATTTCCTGGATTCTGTCTCAGTATTTCCTTGATTCTGTACAAAGTAGTCTACAATTATTCTCCGATTTCTGAGGGTGTCAAAACGTCCCCAGTCAGACGTCTAACTCTCTTCCTCACGACTATGGATTTATGTTCGGAGGAAAAACAGCCCTAGAGTTGTCCTATAAAATGCCAAAATCAAAAATGTTGACACAGACAAGTAAATATTGGTGATGGAAAAGCCTGCAAAATGGACGAAAGAGCAAATCATGGATCATGGACATTCAATGTAGCTGGGATTTGTATGAAT
The DNA here is from genome assembly GCA_034698585.1 of Disparrhopalites patrizii. Classification (NCBI taxonomy): domain Eukaryota; kingdom Metazoa; phylum Arthropoda; class Collembola; order Symphypleona; family Sminthuridae; genus Disparrhopalites; species Disparrhopalites patrizii. The sequence continues at coordinate 13,397 of JAQGBT010005813.1, forward strand.
AATAGTGAAAGTGAATGATTGCTTCCATATAAAAAAATGTACAGAGTGCAGAGCTGGGAAAATTCGCTGCAGGAGCAGTACCAGTACCAATTACAAGTAGTGACACGTTGAGCGAATCAGTACAGTCGACTCTCACTATAACAGCACCGCATAAAGCATCTAATTTCGCTTGTTATAGCGAAAAACTGTTATAGAGAACAGACATTTCTATGTTAACAAATGGAGAA
>JAQGBT010005814.1:0-13620 GCA_034698585.1 Disparrhopalites patrizii
TCTCTTTCTCTCTCTTTCTCTCTCTTTCTCTCTCTTTCTCTCTCTTTCTCTCTCTTTCGCTCTCTTTAGCTCTCTTTCTCTCTCTTTCTCTCTCTTTCGCTCTCTTTAGCTCTCTTTCTCTCTCTTTCTCTCTCTTTCTCTCTCTCCCTCTTCATCTCATATTTCTAGTGGCCCTCCTCACACTCAACGTCCGTGTGTAGAAGACCAACGTGGAACTGGTGAGGGTGGCAGAGCTAATTAAAATTGACAGGCTCATTTTGAAACGTGTTAAACCGACTTTCACGGGGCACGCCCAGTCCAAGCGAGGACCGAATATCCTAAGCCATCTCAGAAGTCAACAACAAAAGGAAAACCTCAGGAAAAAGAGGAAGAGTACGACAACAGGAAGATAAGATGGCCCAAACGAGTCGGAGGAAGGAAAGAAAAAGCGACGAAACGGAAAAACGGATTTTGAAAGGGATTTAAAGGGGAATAGAAAAACTAGGGGAAAGATAAATAAAATACAAGAGACGAAATAAATGAAGGAGACGCTTTTTGTGGAAGTATACAAGTGTAACAAATACAGTCGATTCTATTTAGCATGGACTCGCTTATACCGGTTTTCGCGTTATAACAGTGGCAGAAAATTCTCTCTTTAAACACTGTCTTCAATTGTTAGCATAGAAATTGTTGCACTCTAATACGGGTTTTCGCTATAACGAGGATCATTCGCTGATTTAAGAGGAACGGTTATAACAAGAATCGACTGTAGTAATGAGGAGGATGCAAAAACGAAGAAAAATACTGAGAGCAAGGACAGTAATTGGTACAACACAAAACCTGGCGGAGGTAACACGTTGACAGGAGAAAACAAATGGACAAACATTAGGTGAGAGAAGCTAAACATTGCGACAAAGGACATAAATTGGGAGACAATGGCGAGACATGAAAAAGACTTTAATGAAAGGATTAAAGACAAAATTAGGAGTGGGAAAGACATGAACGGAAGGCGGAATAACAGGAAGAGAAGGTAAAAGCGCAAAAATATAAATTGCTACACAAATTGTAGTAGGAATAGCGACAGTAAAAAAATTAAGACACAAAATATCGGCAAAAGAACGGAAATAGGAGGAGAAAAACAAATAAATGGATAAGAAAAAACACAAATAGACGGACAGAAACAATAATAATGAAAAAAGAAAAGAAAAGGCGCAAAGAAGGGGAAAGTAAATAGAACACAAAATTATAGAGATAAATAATAATGAAAAAAGATAATAATAATAAAAGAAAAGGAAAGGCAGATGAAAATGGGAAAATGCATTTTTTTGGAAAACAGGCCCAAAACAATGTCAGTGAGCAGGACGATTACATTATAAATTGGAATATCTCCTCCCAGCTTTCACCCGCAAGCCCCAACTGTGCAAGTCCTTTCTAACTCCGCCCCAATCGCGGCTGTTGGCACGGGGAATATACCAAAAAAAGGGTTATTAGTTATGCAGAACTCGTGTCTAAACTACAGGATCATCCTCCATCTGAATCTAGGGAGCAGGAAGCAAGAGAAAGCAAGAGAGACAGAGAGAGAAAGCGAAAGAGAGAGAGAAAGACTGGAATGTTGCCTGCACGTGTATAAAAGGGAAATTCTATACGTGTGGGAGAAAGTCTGTACTGAATAGAAAGCCATTTGTTGGAAGGGAAGATTTATGAGTTTTTGGAGCTTCCAATAATTTTGTCGGGGTGCTATACCATCTGCAAAATAACTGAGTCCATTGTTTCAGGGTGAAAGTGGCGGGATTGTGGTCATTTTAAATTTTCCCGCTTCCAAAATGTTTTTAATTTGAATTTGCTTTCTCCCTCCACAAATCTATCAATGAAATATTTCTTTACTTTTCTTTTCAGGCAATTTGTTTTACTTCATTTTTTGGTTATCTCAATATTATTTATTTTAGTAGCGTTTTCTCCTGTCGCCTGAGATTTAAAATGATCATTTCGCGCTTTCTCCAATATTTTAATATGCTTATTTTATTTCAATGCACTTTTTCTCCAATATTTTCATATGCTTATGTTATTTCAATGCGCGTTTTCTCCAATATTTCCATACGCTTATTTTATTTCTTTGTGCGCTTTCTCCAGTCCCTTTCTTATTTATTTATTTTATTTTCTATTATTTATATTTTGTTTGATCTATTATTTATTATTGTTGTTTATTTTCTATTTTTCTATTATTTATTATTGTTGCTTATTTTCTATTTTTCTATTATTTATTATTGTTTTTTATTTCGTATTTGTCTATTTTATTTTATCTATTATATATTATTGTTATTTATTTTGTATTTTTCTATTTTATTTTATCTTGTATTTATTATTGTTATTTATTCTGTATTTTTCTATTTCATTTTATCTGTTATTTATTATTGTTATTTATTTTGTATTTTTTTATTTTATTTTATATTTATTATTGTTATTTATTTTTTATTTTTCTATTTTGGCTCACTTTCTCTTGTTTCCCCCCGGGCTTTTGTCCATTGACGCACTTTCTCTTATATCTTCTGAGCTTAATTTACTTTACAGTATTTGCGCATGTGCTTTCCCTTCAGACATTTAAACTAGAAAGTAATTGCAAGGCCTTTCCCACCCTAATTCCTCCTTTTAATGAGCCAACTGCATTTCTCCTTTGTCTATTAAACCCCCCTGAACCAACCCTCCCATGTCCTCCCACAGTCTTATGCACTTTTTGTATCTTGCCGCCGGAATACAAAACGACCTCCCGTGAATTCCATCTCTTATATTATGGACCCAACTCCTTTCCCGTAATGGGCGTCCTATAGCCAAGGATACGCAGATATATGTATATGGGGAAGTAGAATGTGGGACAAAAACTTTGGAGTATGGACTTTTTAGTCCATAGTTTAGTTAATAGCATGAGAGCATGAACATTAGTGGAAACATGAGGGACTGGGAAAGGAGGAGGAAAAGGAGGAAGGGAGGGAATGATGATGGAGGAATAAATGGGTAAATATACGTTTTGTGCCCAACGATTATCATGAGAGCTCGTAGAACATTACGGAGGTTGGGAGGCAACAGGGACGTTAAGAAAGAGAGAAGACCAAGAGAGAGAGAGTATGATAATGGAGTCGTAGAGATGAAATGAAGAAGGCGAGGAATATAATTTTTGGAGAGAAGAGAGAAAAATATGTGGGAGATAAAAAGAGAGAAAAAGAGAGAGAAAGAGGGAATGAGAGAGAGAGCCAGAGTAAGAGAGAGAGAGAAAAAAAGAGAGAGAAAGAGGGAATGGGAGAGAGAAGAAAGAGAGAGTGAAAGACAGCGAGAGTAAGAGAGAGAGAACAAAGAGAGGGCAAGAGAAAGAGAGAGAAAACGAGAGAGAGAAACCCATAGGAATGATGCTAGGGAAAGGACCATGGCTTGCAACAAGAAGAAATAAGAGAGACGGACAACAATATTAGACACCAAAAAACGAAGTATGTAGAGAAAGAGCTAGAGATACAACAAAGAATTGAAAAGAGAAATTTAGAAAGACAGCAAACGGGTAAATAAACAGCTTAAATGGGAGGGAAGAAACAAAACGAGAAAAAACAGAGGGAAAAGATCCAGAAAACAGCAAAAACAAGCATCTGTGCTCAAATAGCAAACTAACAGAGAAGATAAACAAAGTGATAGAAGAACGAAAAGGGGGATGGCGCCGAAACTGAACAGAAAAATAAAAGGGAAAGATAAAAAAGAAAAACAAGATCATCAAAAAAATGGTCGAAAAAAAGATTGAAAAAAATAAAAGCAAGATCATCGAAAAAATGGTCGAAAAGAAGATAAAAAAGTGGGGAGAAGTAGCGTCAATTAAGGATGAGAGTACAGCAATTAAAAGAAAGAAATAGAGAGCAAGAAGAACGGAAAAGAGAATCCAAGAAAAACCTGAATGAGAGGATCAGATACAGAGGAAAAGATGCGAACAATCATTAAAAAAGGATACATATGAACGAAAAACCAAAATAAAAGGATGCGAAGTAAGAATAAGAATAAAGTAAGAGTAAGAGGATGCGAACAATATGGAAAGTGGGAGAGAAAAGAAGACGGAAAAAATGAAGAGAGGAAAAGGCAGAGAAAAGGATGAGTGGAAAAGTAACAGAAAACATAGAAAAATGAAAAAAATAACAGAAAAAAGGAAGGCAGAAACGGAGCAAGACAAAATCCATAAAAATTTAAGAAGAAAAAAAATGATGAGAGAAAATGACGCAGTAAAAGTGAAGATCAAATATAAGAGAAAAAAGGACGAAAAGCACCGAGACAATAGAAATGAATAGAGGAAAAAAGAGAAAAATAACGAGAGGCAATGAGACAGTAAATAAATCAGTGGAGCGAAAAATGGACGAGATGAAATGAGACATTAAAACTGAAGATAGAAAAGGAAAAAGAAAATGAAGATAGAAAAGGAGAGAGAGAGAACAAATAAAGATAAGAAACAGAAAAACAAAAAAGAAGTGCTTTGAATACAGGAAAATGTGATCCAAATAGAGACGTCAAACGGCACAAAAAACTGGAAGATCGACAGAGAGAGAGAAACAGGATTCATGTAGAAATTGACGGATACGGAGGGCAAGAAATAGTAAATGTGACAAAAATAGAAAAGAAAGCAAAAAGGGAAAATTTTTTAAATAAGAAGGAGTCAGTTGATGAGAAATAAGACAGAGAAAATATGGAAGAGGGAAACTTGAGGGAGAGGAGCGAGTCCAAGAAAATGGGAGGGACAGCTAAAGTAACTCAGTGTTCTTTATGAGCCATGTACATATTTAGTGAAAGCAATATCTCTGCCATACATAATGAGTCCAAGTACTGCCTTGGCCCAGACAGACATGAAAAAGATGTAGGAAAAGAGTGTATTATGACTCCAATGCCTATAACGGAGAAAGCACAGGGCATCCTCGGGAGAAAGTGTACCGACGGGAGGGAAAAAAGGAGGGAGAAGTGGATATTTTATGGAAATGAGACAAGATATAAATGAGAAGTTCAAGCGGAGAGCAAACGACGGGTTGAGGGTTAATATTAATATTCTTGAACATGTGCAAATCATATTTCTTTGGATTACTATGGAATATAACATCCCCCATCTTTCTCTACCTTGTTTGCTCTATCTCCGAAAAAACTTTCTCTTTTTTACTTACAAAAGGGAGAGAAATGCTCTACACACCTTCCTCCATTACCCTCACACTCTCCCTCATTTCACTTCCATTTATACCCACGTCTTTTCATGGATTTTTCACACAGGCCGGGTATACCTCATGAATCAATTACGGGAACACCTTCCTTAATACCTGGGCCTATCCCTCTTTGCATGACGACTTTCACCCGCCTCCTTTTTGCTCAAGTCTCTCTCTTTGACCTTCCTTTTATGGCTTTCTCCAGCTTTATTCCTTCGTATTTTCACTTCCAAAATGCTTGCAATTCCCGCTTTTTAATCCCTGGTACATCTCTGGCGCCGAATTGTTCTTATATTACTCGCCCGTTCTAGCGATTTCTCTATATTTCGCCATATGCTTTCTCCCTTTTCACCTACCTTTCTCTTTAATCATCTTTATTTATCTTTTCCCTTCTTGTTCACTTTTTTCACTTTGAAATCTCATTTTTTATCTTGCTTTCACTTTGTCTCTTTGTGCTTTCTCTTTTTTCACTTTGCATTCGCCTTTTTCGTCCTGCTTCCTCTTTTCAGTTTCTTTTTTTTCATCTTGCGTCCTCTGTTTTCTTCTCTTGCTTTCTGTTTTTTCTTCTCTTGCTTTCTGTTTTTTCTTCTCTTGCTTTCTCTTTTTCTTCTTTTGCGTTCTCTGTTTCCTTCTCTTGCTTTTTCTTTTTATTACCTTGCTATCTCTTTTCTCACTTTGCTTGCTCCTTTTTAAACTTAATTGCACATTTTTCATTTTGCTTTCCATTTTCTTCTGTGGCTTTTTCTTTTATTATCTTGCTTTCCATTTTCTTCTCCGACTGTTTCTTCTATTATCTTGCTTTCTCGTTTCTAACTGTGCTTTCTCTTTTTAATCTTGGTTGCTCTTTTTCATCTTGCTTTCCATGTTTACCTCTGACTTGCTCTTTTATTATGTTGCTTTCTCTCTCTCCACTTTGCTTTCTCTTTTTCGACCTTGACTTCGATTTTTTTTATATTGTTTTCTCAACTTTCACCTTGCGTTCTGTTTTTCAGGTTGCTTTTTTGGTTTTTATATTGTTTTCTCTGTTTTCATCTGGTTTTCACTTTTTCCACCTTGATTTTTCTTTTTGTACTTGCTTTCTCCTTTGTCACCTTGCTATCATTCTGTCATCTTGCTTTCTCTTTTATCAAGTTTGCTTTTTCTCATCTTGCTGTCTCTTTTCTCACCTCGCTTTCCCTTTTCCCACCTCGCCCTGTATACGTAATGTTCAAACAAAATGTCGCCGTCCATTCCGACACTTTCACCTCGAAAGGAGCTTTCACCAGAATTTATGACTGGGCCTTATCCCCTTTTATGCTACATTCATTTTATTTTTTTGGTCCCCTAAAAGCATACTTTCCCCCACCAAAACATTGTCTCGTATGGCGCAAGTTCCTTTTTATCTCCAGAGTAAAATAAAAAAAATAATATAAAATTTTATGCCAACACATACAGCGGTTTTACCCGGGGTTTTATGGAGGAATTGACAGAGCTAATGGTATCCAAATAATCAGTCAATCCCTTAACAGCCCCGTACTTCCATGGTGTGGTTTATGGGATATATACATATGTATCTACATTATATGTACATATATGTATAAGATGTACGTATAATATGTATGCATTAAAAAAGGAAAAGGATTCCCAGAAAAAGGATTTAGAGGCGAAATGGCGACTAATAAAAGAATTGACGGCTTGAAAAAAAAAGGTTTTTACCACGTCGATAAGTTGTGACAATTTAATCCCCATTTTGACGGTAAGTCTGTCCGAGTTGTTGCCGACGGGACGGATGAGTCTGTTGTAGTTGCTCAAGAGGTCATCGTACAATCTCTTGGCGTCCGGATTCCCTCCAGTTGGGATAAAGCCCAGGGCAAGTACGGTAAGGGTCAGAATCACCCGGGAAATTCCTTTACTCCACTGCATTTTCCCCCCTTCTAATATTTATTCCTTTTTTCCTTCCAATCTCCCCTTTGTCCCCTCAGGAATAAGCCCCAATTTGTACGAGCACAATCCTTTCACTCATCGTCCACTGTCTATCTAGTGTGTCGTCCACATCTTGGGATTCGTGGCCATCTGGAAAAAATATTGTTTTAGAAATTTATTATATATATGTATATATACATATTATTTACACATATATTTATTTATATTATATACACATATATTTATACGTAAAAATTCGTCCATATAAATTTATACATTATACGTACATATATCTATATCAATGCACAGTCGAGATCCTTTATGACAATTTAGCAAACACCGATGATGAGGTTCTCACTGAAATTATTACACTTTGATTGAGATTTGCTTGACTTAGATGTGGAATAAATAGCTTTGATTTATTTTACTAATAATTGCTGCTGAATCCTTGTCTTTGTATTTTTGTCGAAATAACTGTCAAGATAATCACCATTGCCGTGTGATGATCTGTACTTTTGCCAAATTTATTACTTTGTGCCGAATTACTTAATGAAAGTGGATCTCAGGGTAATTGCCGTCGCCCTTACGAGTTCCACACATATTTTGCCGAAACTAAGCCATCGAAGGAGGTTTGTCACAACTTTGACGCCGTGACATCAAAAACTTTCTCCACTTATTAACGTCGAAATGTCAGTTTTCTATAACGGTTCGTCTCTATAACGGGTAAAATTTTCTGCGTTATAGGATGCTGTTATAGACAGCGTCGAATGTACAGCCGACTGTCCCTATAACGGCCCTCCTTATAACAGTTCTCTCTATAACAGCAGCAAAAAATGCTCTCTTCAAAAGCTTTCTCCACTTATTAACAACGAAATGTCAATTTTCTATAACACGTCGTATCTATAACGGACAGAATTTGCTGCTTTATAGGGTGCGGTTATAGAGAGAGTCGCTATTAAAGGAATTAAACACATTTTCATCAATTAACGGTTTTTGGTCCACCGCTGCTTTAGCTTAATCTTCCAGTTACTCAAAATAATTTTTAAATGTCCTATATAAAGATGTCTGGAGAAGAGCGTAAAAATTAGGGGATTTGTTAGCTTCGTAGGAAAGGACGATGAAAAGAGAAAGCAATTACTTCTGGCCGTCGAACTCCATAAAGGAGAGTAAAAGACCCTGGGAAGGACAATGGGGGGATCAAGTCGAAAAAAAGGGATCTTTCCCACTGGTAACAAAAGCCTTGGGTGAGAAACTTTATGCAGAGTTCCTGGCTATAGACACGTATATACAGGTATATGTATATCTAAAAATATGTCAGAGTATCTATATATGGATACATGGGAGGAAGGTAAGATGAGGAAAAAGGGTCCAAGGAGGAGAGAAAGGAGCCTGGGTTCTGGTACAAAAGGACACAATGGGGCGATCCATTATGTGTCATAAGACTCTGCTGTCTCCAAAGATAGGATATCGCCTAAAATGATTAATGAAAGCTTCTTACCCTCCAAAACGACCTTTCTCTTTCTCTCACGTCTCCCAACTCCAATGTAATTCCTCTGGTCTCTCTTTTTTATCTCCTTTAGTTTCCCCTGTTTCCCTTTATTCTTTTGCTTTCCCCTTGGCTTTGTTTCTATGTTCAACTCCACTTTCTCTCTACTTCTATCTTTCCCTCTACTTTGTGATTATTTCCCTCTTTGTCTCTCCATTCTTTTTCTACCTCCCAACATTGCTTCTGATTTCACTGTATCTTAGCTTCTGCCGTCTCGGTATTTATGTTTTACTGTTTTACCTTTAATTCCTCGGTCTATCCTTCAGTTTTTCGTTGTTTCACTTGTTTACGCTCTCTTTCTTTGTAATACTTCTCCGTTTTGGCCGCCTGTTAGTTTCATTTCCTTCTCCGATTTATTTCTCCCGCATTTGATTGTCTCTCCATTTACATCACTTTGCTCTTTGTTTTCTTTCCCCATACTTATGTAACTTCTATTTGCCTTTTGCTTCTCTCGATTTTTTCTGTCTGACCTTCCGCATTCTCTCGTTTTGCTTTTCTTCTTCTTCGTTTCCTTTTGCTTTCTCTTTCTGCGATTATTTTCGTATTTTCTCGTTTTGTTTTTCTTCTTCTTCGTTTCCCTTTGCTTTCTCTTTTTGCGTTTATTTTTTTATTTTCTCGTTTGCATTCCTCCTTTGTTTTCTCCTTCTGATTTTGCTTTCTCTTTCCTCTTTTGCTTTCTTGTTTTGCTTTCTCTTTCTCCGTTTGCGTTAATTTTTTTTTGATTTCTTCTTTTGCTTTCTCTTTCTCCGTTTGCATTCATTTTTTATTTTCCCTTTAACTTTCCTATTTTGATTTCTTCTTTTGCTTTCTCTTTCTCCGTTTGCGTTCATTTTTTATTTTCCCTTTAACTTTCCTATTTTGCTTTCTCCTGATTTCGCTGTCTCTCTCCCTTTTGCTTTGTCTTTCTCCGTTTACTCTTTTTCTCATTTTGCTTTCTTTAATTGCTTTCTCGTTCTTATCTCGCTTTCTCTGTCTCATTTTGCTTTCTCTCCATTTTTTGCGTTTATCCTCTTTTTTCTTCTCTTTCCCATTTTCTGTCTTTCTCCCTCATTGCTGTCTTGCTCTCCGTTTGTGTTCACTCTGTATCTATCATGTTTTTTCTCCTTTTACTGTTTTCCTCTTTTGGGTTTTCATTCTCATTTTGCTTTTCTTCTCCTTTTTCTGTGTCTTCCTTTTTCTCCTTCTTTCTCAATATGTATCCCTTTATTATGTGCACATTGTCTTTTCAATTCGTACAGCGTTCTCATATTTCTCCACCTATCTCCACTAATTTCACCCTGTAGCTCCCGCTTTGTCTTTATCTGTGTGTATCTCCATTTAAATCTCCATATCTATTTCTCCAGCCATTGTATTGGTCACTTATTTTCCTTTCTTCTGCTCGTTTTTTAGTTCCCGCAAATTTCCTCTCCCGTCCTTCGTTTCGTTCGGTTCATCCTGTTTATTGCTTTCTCTATTACGTATTTCTCTCCATTTTGTTTTTCTTGTTGGTGGTTTCTCTGATTCCCTCGCTTTTAATTTGCTTTGCTGGCATTATCACTCCGTTTCCCTACCTTTGTCTCGCTATCTAATTGTGGGGTTTCCATCCTCCTCTAGCGAAAATGGGAGGCTGGGAGTCAAAATGAACATAAATCCATATACGAGTTTTATTTCGGGTCCTATTTCATGTAAGTCCTTGCGTATTTATCATGTCTGCTAAGCCTTGGCGAGCACTGTTTCAGCTTAGAGATCACATGGCCGGTTCCATTTCGGGAAATGAGCTTAAAAGGGAATGGGTGAAATGACTCGGCAGTAACTGGGATGGAGGAGAATTTGCTTTCGATATTGTCTCTCTCTCTCTGTTTCTCTCTTGCATTCTACAGGGAAATACCAAGAAAGTAAATTTGTGCTCCGAGTTTTGCTGCAGACACGTTTTAGGTAGACATCAGCAATTTGGACGCATAGAGCTCAGGGGAAATGTTATTTGACATTTTAAAACTGCAATGGTAATAATAATATTACGTGGGCTCATGTTTCTCATGGTGGTGGAGGGGACGCAGGAGGAGGCGGAAAATGAATTGGAGGAGGGGAAAGAAACCGAGCCAAGATATATTGCGGGATATACGGATATTTACACGTAGGTAGACAGAATTTTAAATTCCACCCAACTTTCTCTTCATTAAATCATTAGCTTGCTTTTCTCCTTTCAATCCGAGCCCTGTATTCTTGGGTCTGGACATAATTTATCGCTTTAATTTTATTATATTATACAGATACAGGGATGAGATGTTGGGTTTTCTTTTATCCATCTTGGATTCTTTCAGGCGATGCATTTTGGATGCGAAAATGATGTCGCTCCTTCTTTCGTGCCATTTTATCTTAATTTATCCCTGTATTTCTCCTTATTATCTCTTGCTTAATTTACGTGCGCTCTCAATTCCGTCCTTCTCAACTGTTTCGGGTGTTCTCTCTTTCTTTCTCGCTTTCTCCCGTTTTCCCTCTCCCTTTCAGTCTTTCTATTTCTCTTTGTCACTCTCCTTCTCAGCTCATCTGTTTCTATCTCCTTAACTCTCTCCTTCTGTTTGTCCCTTTCTCTCTCTTTCTACCTCAATTTCTCCGTCTCTCTTTCTCTCTTTTTCTATCTCAATTTCTCCGTCTCTCTTTGTCTCTCTTTCTATCTCAATTTCCTCGTCTCTCTTTGTCTCTCTTTCTATCTCAATTTCTTTGTCTCTCTTTGTCTCTCTTTTTATTTCAATTTCTCCGTCTCTCTTTCTCTCTCCTTCTCAGTCGTTCTCTTTCTCTCTCGTTCCCTTTCTATTAGCCAGTTTCCGATTCTCTTGCTTTCTCTCTCTCATTGTCAGTCTATGTCTCTCCCTACATTCACGTTTGAAATCTTTCCCTTTCTCTCAGTTTTCTTCTCCGTTGTGCTCTCTTGTTTTCTCGCTCTTCCTCTTTTCATCTTTTTCTTTATGTTTATTTTTATTCCTTTATTTCAGTTCACACTCTTTATCTGTTTTTTCTCTCTTTCTCTCTCCTCATCTTTCTTTTTCTCTCTGTCTCTTACTCTATGTTTCGTTTTCTCTCTTTCTCTATATTTTTCTTTCTTTTTCTCTCTATCCCTTTCTTTATCTATCTTTCCCTCTCTTCATCTGCCTTCTTCTCTCTTTCACTCTCGTATTTATCTTTTTCTCTCTTTCGCAATATTCTTCTTTCTTTTTCTCTCTGTGGCTCTTTATCTTCCTTTTCCTCTGTTTTCCATTCTACGTAACCATGTAGATCTCTATTTGTTGCCCGCACGTGCTATATGCAACCTTTTCTCTCTATTGCCCGTCTTTGCAATGTTACTTTCGTCCCTCCGTCCTCGTCTCTCCCTCTCCAACTTTCGTAAGTTAATGAATGGAAAGGAGGCGGATTATTGCCAACTAAATTCCCGCTGCAGCCTCTACTACCTCTCTCTCTCTCTCTCTCTGACATGCTGCAATATGTGCTCCTCCCATTTGTCTCCCTGTTGAACCTTTACGCCATTAGATCCTACATTGCATAAGCCAATATGTGGTAGAAATAGCCAAGGTAGATGCAGCAGCCTTGCTTGTTACCAGCTACACAGATACGATAGCATTCATATACATACTAGATTTTGTATATGTACATAGATTCCATATGGTCGAGAGGCTGAAGATAAAAAACGATCAAGGGAGAAAATCACCTCAATCTCTCCCTTCCACCCTTCAATTTGTAATACGGCCAATCCCTCAGCAGCCATGAGATTTGGGGTCCGGGTGGGATCCTGGCTCGTAATCAAACTAATGAAGCATCTCTGCTCCACGTGCTGACAACGGGGACAAAAAGCTCCCTTCTCCCCCTTATAAAAATGTCCCTGCCAAAAATCCGGATATATACCCCTTTAAAACATATATAATACCCCGACAATGTCCTACGTGTGCAGGGATTATGTCCCTAAGCCCTTTCTAGACGTACCCCAAATAATTCCATCAAAGTATTACCTTGTCCAAAAAAAAAATGGGAGGAGGAATCTTGAGGATAAAATTTCTGGAGAAAATCGAAAAATGTTTCAGGGCCTCACAAGATATTTTTTAACCTCCCTAAAAAGGTAACTATAAGCTCCAAGAAGGTAGGGGAGCTCATTTAAAGTACAAATTGAATTTTGGGGAGGATCAGGAACAAAAAAAAAGTGGAGGGTTCCAAGAGAGCATAAGACCACTTGAGTCTCTTGGAAAGGCATTTTTTTAGTCTGAGTAAACAGAATTGTAAGAGAAAGGATAAAAAAAAAGGTAATGGCCTGTAATCCACATGCAGGCTCTTTCCGCGGGCTTTAGGGAGGGAACTACCTCGTAAAAATGGGTGGGTGATAACTATTTTTTTCCCTCACCCACACACTTTAATTCAGGGACGGAAAAAGAGGCTTCACAAGTGGATGGAAGTGAAGGATTGTAAAAAAAGGGGGAAAGTATATGTGTTAAAAATTGCGTCCTTCAATAGGAACTTGAAGGGGGGTAGAGCCTATTAAGAGGGAGTTACTGAAATAATAATATTATTTTGCATATATTTAGACAGAACAATTCACGGGGAATGCCGGGTAATACGTGGAGCAATGCGGGTAATCCGAAGAAATGTATTACCATGGAGGGTTTACCAGCATTTATTATTACAAAGTCAAGCCTGGAATGGTAACAGCAGGAGTACGTCAAAAAAGTAGAAACGATAAACTGCGAAAGCAGAAATTGACAAAAAGAAACAAAGCAAACTGTCACATCAATTACGAAATAGCAAAGCATATTGGAAAGGACTAAAAACAGATTAAGAAAATTAGAAAACAGATTCATAAAATTAAAAAGCAGATTCAGAAAATTAAAAGACACATTCAGAAAATTAAAAAAAATTTCAAAAAACTAAAAAACTGATTCCTAAAATGAAAAAACAGATTCAGAATATTAAAAAAACAGATTCAGAATATTAAAAAAACAGATTCAGAATATTAAAAAAACAGAT
>JAQGBT010005815.1:0-13620 GCA_034698585.1 Disparrhopalites patrizii
TTTCTCTCTATCGTATTCTCGCTCTCTTTTCTCTCTATGGAACTCTCTCCGTCCTTTCTCTCTTCTTGTTCTCCAGCACATGCTCTCGTTCTCCTTCCCTCTTCCTGCCCTCTATCACATTCTCCTTCTTTCCGTTCCAATTCATCCAATTTCCAACCATTTCTCCAATGTTTGGTCTCAATATTTTCTTGCTCCAGTTTTTATAACTCCGACTAGTGCAAAACTCCCTGAGCCTGCATTCTCTCTCTCTCTCTTTATCTATAAAGCTCCTTCTTGTTCCGTTCCGTAGCTCTCTTCCTTTGGCAAGCGTTTCCTTCTCCTTCCTGGATTTCTTCCCCATCTAGTAATCCCCTCATTCTCTCTCTCTCTCTCTCTCTCTCTCTCTCTCACCCTCGCTCTTTCTACCGCTCTCTGCCACTCCACGTTGTCGGATCCTCCCCCACACGAAATTAAGCAATACATTAGAAAATCCCAAAGCACAGGGCTCCGTTTACCCTTCCTATAGTAATACACGTGCACCTTACATATGTATATACATTACACCCTGTTCCACACATAGGTAGCCTCCTCTCACATGTGATAAATTGCGACAGTTGACAATAATATCACGGATGACACAGAATACAGTGGGAAACAAATGGTATCCTCCTCCCCGGCAAAACATAATAAATAATAAAATATTAGATAGACATGCAGCGTGTATTTTAACGACGACTTCCTACACGAACCATGAGGCACACTTCCTTTTCCTTCCCTTTTATCCGTGGATACACATATATATATATACACATAATATACATACGTACACCCTTCCTTCTCTTATCCACCTCCTCCTCTCCCTCCCACATCTCTTCTGCGTAAAGTTTTACAAAATTTCTCCTATTTTTTTGTTTTGTTTGTGAACAAAAAACAAATCCTTCACATTCCAATACTTTTCACACTACCAGTACGGCATTTTCAAGTAAAAACATCAACAATACACCCATATGTACCAGCAAGGGGAAATAGGGCTGGCAAAAAAAAATACTAAAAACATGAAATCGCCGACAAATCCTCCGTCTCGTCCAATTCCCGCCCTCCTCCCTTGTACATTTGGGAGTGAACACTGGCTTTTCACATGGTAAATCATATGATGAGGCTCAGCACCTATTTTGTATTCTTCAACCATTCCCATCTCAGCTGTACATTATTCCAAAGTTGTATGTTTTTCTTTTTTACTTTGTACAATTCAACTTCCCGCTTTTAACTAATGTCCTTCCGTCTTTTAATACAATCCGAAGAAGATTTCCCAGCCTCTCTCCCTCTCTTGCATTAAAACAAACTTCCGAAAGAGGAGACAGACACATGTGCGTGAGTTTTCCCCTCATCTTTTAACTCTTTCCTCTCTTCCTACAAACAATCATTGTTACACCACCATGGATTCATCCACTTGTAACACGGACGGAGAAAAAAAATACACAGGCATTACATGTGCTTTTTAGTGGTGGTAAAAATTATTATAAACGCCTTTGGAGTGAGAGAGCGCGTGAGAGGAGGGAAAGAGAGAGAGAGAGGGAAAGAGAGGCAGAAAATTCAAATTCAACCTCACTACACATTGTGTGTGTAATGTATACGCTATCATAAATCTCGTCGGCCGTTTCAATCTGTCACCTCAAAGTGCAACACAACATTCCGCCTCCTCCTCCGTATGTCTGTCTCTCTCCCTTTCTCTCTCTCTCTCTCTCTCTCTCATTTCTTCTCGCTTCTTTTTGACTTTTTCTCCCGTCTCATTCACTCCCTCTTTTTTTTTTTTACCCCACATGTATACACACTCCACGTAAGTACATGATGAATAAATAAGAAAATACTGCCGCGACATACACATCCTTTTACACGTGGTAAAGTCCGGCAAAGGACTGGTAAAGAAATGTACAGAGATGGGAAGGATCCAAAAACACACATACAGCAAAAGTCATTTTCCAAAGTGCTTACGTACATCATAGATATGTACATATTTGTGCATTTACCTATATAGGTATACATATATGTATACCATGTACATGAGAGTGTGTAGATACATATATATACTATTCAATTTTTTCCAGTTTTTCGTCCATCCTTATAAATATGAACTGGAATCAGAGAGAGAGAGAGAGAGAGAGAGAGAGAGAGAGAAAGCGAGAGAGAGAGAGAGAGAGAGAGAGAGAGAGAGAGAGAGAGAGAGAGAGAGACAGCGAGAGAGAGAGAGAGAGACAGACCAGCAACAAATGAGCCATTCATCCCTCCGGCTTCATATCAATTCATCTGCCCACCGCCGAGCATCCCTCACCATGATATCTAATATAATTTACTCAAATTTCAAAGCGGAGCCTCACTCTCTCCCTCATTTTTTTTCTTTCATCTTCTAAGGGCACGGGTCAAGAGTTCATTGACTTTTTTCCTCTTGTTTTTCCACGTATGTAAATAAACACACAAGAGGGAGACATGGAGATAGAAAGAGAAATAGAGTGATAGGGAATGAGAGAAAAGGAGACAGCACGAATGAGAGAGAGGGATAGAGAGAGAGAGAGAGAGAGAGAGAAATTCGGGCAGAGAGAAAGAGAGAGAGAAATTCAGGCAGAGGAAGAGAGAGAGAGAAATTCAGACAGAGAAAGAGAGAGAGAGAAATTCAGACAGAGAAAGAGAGAGAGAAATTCAGACAGAGAAAGAGAGAGAGAAATTCAGACAGAGAAAGAGAGAGAGAAATTCTGACAGAGAAAGAGGAGGAAAAAGGAATGAAACAAAATCTAAAACATAAAAAAAATGGTAATACTACAAAGATGACAGTAATAATAATAATAACAAATGGTTTACATGGCTGTAGTCGTACTTTTTACACTACCGTACTTCCCGTCTCGCTTCCTCCCCCCCCCCCGATACTAGTATGCACTGAGCTCGATGAAATACAAACAACAACACTTGGAACATTTACTCAAATGTACTACTTTCCATGAAATTCTTCTTCTTGTTTCCCTTGGAACTATACTTGCTCACTTTACACATTATCAATTCTTCCCTTCCCCAAACAGAGTGGCACTAATTCCCTCCCATTTCTCCTCGATCCGTAGACAACGTGTGTTTCTCTACAGGAAATCTCTCTCTCTCTCTCCCTTCCCACCCCTGGTGAGGGAAAGAGTCCCAGGAGAAAAAAAAACCCGGGGGCACACCGACAATCACGTATTTTGTGTCATTTATAACTCTTCTACAACTAACCATCCCCTTTGCAATCTTCTATCGGAGTTTATTTTATTGTTAGGAGGTTAGTACTAACCCCCGGCTTATATATAGGCTATGTGTATGTAATAGTTCCATTTGATTAAACCGGGACAAATTAGAACCATTCATTACAAGGGAAAGGGGCGAGAGATTTGATTGTGAAATTATTATTATTGGTGTAGGGGAAAGAACCAAGGAAAATAATGTGCATTGGAACGGAACCAACAACATTCTTTGCTAAAATGTATTAGACTGTCTATTTAAAAATTTTAATACACCAAAAAAACTGAGAAATACCCCCATTTCTTCCCGCATTTCTAGTGGATTAATAAAAAAAATGGATTAGAAAAAAAGGCCACATCGTGGGAGGTTGGGATGAACACACCAAAAAATTCAAAGTGCTTTTTATCATTTCCGAGGACAAATGTAAACAAATCATACTCCCATATGACATTTTTTTTAAACGCCGATAAAAGCTCCATCCTTCCTTCAAAAAAATATATATCGCCAGCCAAATTGTGGGAAATTCCTTGGTAAATCACTACCAGCGGAGGGATCACTGGCATCTACAGAATTTTTTTTGGAGGAAAAATTATTTCAAACTAAACTGTATAATGTCCCAGTACATACAATGTGAGTCAACCCGCGTGACACAAATTGAACATTTTTGACTTGATCCTCAACCACGATAAAAAAAATCCTTACAAGGAATTCATTGCCACAGAGCTAATATTATCCACGACTATGGGGGATGACTCAAAAAACAAAAATGTCAAAAAAAAAAAGAAAGAAGAAGACATATATGTACCTATTACCTATAATAACAGTTTCATGCCATATGGATGGATGATGCAAATCGCGGGCACTTATACACACACCAAAAACAGAGATGTGCATCATCATTATCCGTAAAGCCACGCACGAGGCAAAATACTAAAAGGGAGAGGAGACGAAAAAGAAAAAGTGAAAGAGAGGACGGGATAAAAAAAAAATCGCGAAAGAGTTAAATGTCACATGGCACATGCACAGAAGAAAAAAAAAATTGCAGGCTCAAAATCCATAAAAATCCATACATATGTACATACATGCAATGCACACATAATCATATCTTCGCTTTTAACTCCAGCCATGACTTTTTGGTTGCTAAAACAATCATCTGACGTCAAGACTGATGGGTGCATCCGAGTTATCCATGCCATATACATGCATACATATATATACATATATATATAGATAAAAGTCAAAAGGATAGGCACGTGAGTATTTCTCACCCCTTTCTTCCCGACTTCTTCCTTCCTTATCTTATACACATGCGATTCATCTATACACATGATGCTCCCTTATTATTACATTTGATCTCCCGTATGCACAAACATTTCATACATTATGCGCTATGGACATATGTACATAATACGCCGGATATTACGGGATAAAAACAGAGTGCAGGCACATGTCATGTATGCATACTTCCAACATTCCATTCTCTCATGTTGGTTTTGGAATGAATCAAAATCCCTCCACCTCATGTGGAGTTGCTCCTACATGCTCAAACAAATTAAAGCAACTGGCACCACGAACATACCCCGATCACCGGGGATGATCAAAGTGCGTGAGCCAACATTTAAAGACAGAGAGAGAGAGAGAGAGCAAAGGAACAATTTAGAGAAACGCGAGAAAGAGACGGAAACAGGGGGAGACAGCAAGAAACAGAGACGGAGAGCATGAAAGCCAGAGAAAAAGTAATCCAGCGAAAAAGAAAGCTAGTCAGCCAGAAAGGGAGAAAAGGGAAGAGTGAGAGAGAGAGAGAAGAAAGCGAGAAAAAGGCACGTGGAACAGACTCAGGAGAAAGCAATACTGGCAATGGGAGAAAAGGAAAAAATTCAGGGAGAGAGATAAAAAAACAGAGAGAGAGAGAGAGACAAAACAGGGAGAGAGAGAGAGAGAATCAAAGGGAAGAAGAAAGGATGATGACTGATAGATAATTCTCTTGTGGTGGGTGAAGAAACAAAACAGCATGCGTGCAAAGCGGAGGGATGACTCACTATACACTACATCACATGCAGGCACCTAGTCAGTCAGTCAGTCAGTCAGCCGGCTTTTTCTTCGTCTTAAAACAACAACACATGATCATCCTCCCCATCATCTTCATCCGACATGAAGAACATTACGAGAAAAAAAAATCAACACACACACTCACATCTAGAAAACATTCAACCCAAAAAAATTTTTCCCCCCACGTAAAGACCATGCTGATGAGGATGAAGACTCGTGTAAATCCATTAATATCTGACGTAAAAGCAAACACAAAGCCGTTCGTAAGTGAACTAATAATAATGACTTGAAACCAAAAATGGTCAACTTGAACCAGGCACAAAAGGGGATGGCGTAACATCACCAAACTCTCTCCCTTATCTTTCTCAGCTTGTACAGAAGATACAGCAAAAAAAAGAAAAAGAAAAAAAAGGAACAACAAACAGTTCCTTTGATTTAGTAGTACTAATGTTTTTTTTCCAAGGAGCTCCCTTTGATTTAACCATCTTTTTTCTAGTTCCAAAATTGTTTTTTTTTGTCTATTTTTCCAGACGAAAGGACAAAAAACAAAAGAGGAGAGAAGTCGGCATTTTTTGAAGAGCCTTCCACGTGGATCCCGTACAATGTCGGTAGGGTAAAAGGTACCAACAAAAAAAACAATAGAAAGGTGCTTCACCAAAAGAAACAAATGTGCATAGTGAACAAAAAAAATACAAATAAAAAAAAAAGAGAAAGAAATGACTTCAAAAGACAAATCTGCGAAAACACCAACGTAAGTTTATTGCCGAACAATATGGGGAAATAAGTGAGCATTTACAAGCTTCAGAGGAATTGTATTATTTTCTCTTTCTCCTTCCTTCTTCATTTAGTAGTTGCTCCCCTTTTAATTTTTTTTCTTACAAAGTCTAATATATTTACTTCTCCGTCTGATTGAATACATTTGCCTTAAAAGTCCAACTCAACAATGGTGTATCCTCACTTCACTGTAGGCCCCCGCGTGTGGGAGGAATGAGTTTGTATATTTATTTCTAAATAGACATCACTCACTTTGATGAGAAGATGAACAAGATGAGGAGGAGGAGGAGGAGGAGGAGGAGGAGGAGAAAAACAGGAGATGAAATTTGAAACCTCATCGTCTGCATAGGTACACGTAACATGCTGCTCACATTGTTACAATTTCCCTCCCCTTCCTCAAAAGTATTTAAAAGGGAAAAATAAATTGAAGTAACAGAAAGGGAAGAGATGAGAAACAAGCCGCTGGCATGATTATAAACCAAATAGTATAGTAACGTATTGGCTTAAACAATCCTGGTAAGTCACCATTCCAATTTTTTTTTTGAAGGTTACACACGCAGACTTAATTTTTTTTTTCAATCGGCACCAAACCAGGCAAGATATCCTGGGAGGAAAAACCTGTGGGAGTGTTATCACTCTCACTTGTCTCGCCATCTCATTTTCTCAGTCTCCCTTTATTCTATTGTTTCTAGCCTCAATTTCACTTTTCCTCCCTTCCCGCTATTATTCTGTTACATCACTCCTCTTTTAGCAATTATTCTTTGCTATGTTCCTCACATTTTCTCTCTGTCTATCGTTTGTCATGTATTTCTTTCATTTTCTCTCTCTCTGTTTATCTTTAGGCATGTATTTCTCTCATTTTCTCTCTCTGTGTCTCTTTCTTGTGATGTATTTCTCTCTCTGTCTCCTTGTTGTCATGTATTTCTCTCATTTTCTCTCTCTTTGTCTCTTTCTTATCATGTATTTCTCTCATTTTCTCTCTCTGTGTCTCTCTTTTATCATGAGTTTCTTTCATTTTCGATCTCTGTCTCTCTTTTGTCATGTATTTCTCTCTCTCTGTCTCTCTTTTATCATGTATTTCTCTCTCTCTGTCTCTCTTTTATGTATTTCTGTCTCTCTCTCTGTCTCTCTTTTATCATGTATTTCTCTGTCTCTCTCTCTTGTCATGTATTTATCTCTTTTTCTCTGTACTTCTCCTTTTCCCTGTATTCCATTCTTTCGCGGTATTTCTATCTCTGTTTCCATGTATTTCTCTACATGTCTCTCTTTTGTCAGTATTTCTCTACTTTTCTAGACTTCTCAGTTTTTCATTATTTCTCGTTTTTTTTTCAATATTTCTCTCCCTTTTCCATGTATTTCTTCCCCTTCTCTATCGTTTGCTCTGTGTTAAGCAATTTGTGCTCTCGTCCTATACTTTCTAGGTATCCTAGTTTCCTCCCGACATCCGTCATGTTCATCTATTCCTTTTTCATGCTAATTCCCGAAACAAGATCGAAAAAAAGGCAACTAAATCAATACTACTGAGAACACATTACTGAGAATGTCGTAACTTTTTTTACTCGTCCAAATGAAATTACAACAAAGACATCAATGATCCAGTTCCAAAATGTTTGTAGTTTCGCAAGGTCTCTATACGCCATCCTGAATACAGATAGTGATCAATTTGCCCGACAGTGACCTGCCCTCTCCCATGATTACCAGTTTACCAGACACATATATTGTATGTATTCGTACATCTGTACGTAACGTATGTAATGTGTATACATACGTACATAATATGTTTTATAGACAGTAAAATTCCTCTTGAAATGCCCAAAATTCCAAGGAGCCACCACTCCCAATACGTTTTATAATTCGGAGAATCCCCATAAAAAAAACTATACTTGAACGATGAAGAGGAAATGTAAAAGTGGCTGCCAAAAATGAACAAGGGTGTACATCCGGTTTTTCCCCCCTTTGTCAGTGAGGATGAGAAGGCGTGAAGTGTGGAGGGACTATATAGTGTGTACTTGACTGATCAACAAAAAGAAAATCTTCACAAAAAGAAAATAGACATGGAATGGGAGAGTTTAAAAAAAATGTATCATCAGCACATTTCAGCGTCTTAAAAAACACATTTTCACTCCTACGCTCCATCCATATAACAATTTTCATCCCTATAAATTGGGGGAAATACACAGGAACTTCACAGAGAGAGAGAGAGACAGAGACGAAGAGAGAGAGAGAGAGAGAGAGAGAAAATCAGAGTCAACTTTCATCGCTGTGTCACCCTAATGAATGCGAGTTCACCATAAAATAAAGGGAGAAAGACACTATAAAACGGGAGGAGAAGGAAAGGTGACGAACTGTAGCAAGTAAAAGGGGAAAATTGAAAGAAAGAGACAAAAATAGAGAGAAAAAGGAGACATAGGGAAAAGGGAGAAAATGAGAGAAAAGAGAGAGACAAAAAAGACAGGAAATGAGACAGAGTGGAAGGGAGTCAGAGAATCTCCGAAAGAACCTATTGATAATGCAAGGAAAGATCACAAACATTCCTTTCACACTCATTCACTCAGCAAAGCATTTCCTTTTCCCAATGATCTTTTTTCTGTTAAAAAAAAATCAACGCAGACTTTTCCAAGAAACATTACTTTTCGATACTGCACAGTAAAAGAAGGGGAAAAAATTCCCAAAATTTATTTTTATATATGCACATGCAGCCCCAGAGAATTTTTTTATATTTATTTATTTTCGGAAGCCTCTTCTCTGAAGAGGGTTATTAAGTGTGTCCAAAATACATTTTCACATCACGCTCTCTCTCTCTCTCTCTCTCTTTGTGAGTGTCTCTCTCTTTGTGTGTGTCTCTCTCTCTAGTTCTCCCTTTCCCGCACTCGCTTCATGAAAACACAGAAACATTTTACGGCTGTTGACTCATGCACCAGCGAAAAAAATTCGCAGCTTTCTCCTCTCCACTGGAAAAATCCTCCCGTATGTTCCATTCCACCTCCCATTGCACACACCAGTTGGAGCCATGCAGGGAAATGGGGAAAAAGGACCAAGTGAGAGGTAAAAAAAAACCGTTTGTGTTTGCAAAATGTTCTTCTGTTTTTTGAGCAAAAAAAGAAAAAACAACAAAAATGCAACATAATCTATGTCGAGCCATATGTTGGAAATAAAAAGAGTGAGAGAGAGAGAGAGCATAAAACAAACATAAGATGAAGGTGAAGACAAAATGGTAGCAGACTGCTGAGAAAGTCAACCATGCCCATGCTTTTTCCTCTATTATCCCCTTATTTTTACACATGTGTGCATAATGCATCAAAGTTTTCCCAAGAAAAAAGATAAAATAAAAAGTTTGTCACCACTATAAATGTTACCCCATGATTTTCTCACCATCCAAAAAAGAAAAAAATCGTTTCATGGCGCTCATAAAACGGATTCAACAAAAATACAGTTCAGCAGAGACCAAACAAACAATTGTCTATAGATTATATGAACACCGGCAATAACATATGTATGTAATGTACATGTGGCAACATTATATGGAAAAGTATATGGAACAGTCTCTAGAACATATCTATAGAGAGAGAGAGAGAAAAAAAAACGAATCCAATAAATTTACCTGCCCAAAGGAACCTTTGCCAATAAGGGAGTCAATCTCATAGCGGTCCAGGAATTTCTCTCCATTCCGGATAATGTAGTCATGGTTATCATCATCGTAGCCATCATTACTGAATACTTTCCTCTCCTTCTTGTGTGACGCATCTTCACCCTGCTGCTGCTGAGCTCTTCGCTTCTTCTTGGCGAAGTACACCTAAAATAAAAAGACGAAAAAAAAAAACAAGACAAAAACATTAGTTTTTCTCGAGCATAATAATACTACAACACAATCACAAAAATTCATACAAAACAATCCTTCTCCATTTCAAATTTATATACGACAATGAACATAATTTCCCGCCATACAATAACCCATGTCATGGAATACTTATGGACCTACCTAAAAAAAAATCCACATTAAATTAATTAACCACCCCATTAAAATTTGTGACCTCAACCCCAAAGCCAATAAAACCCGTCATTTCCCCGTCCATCCACACTTTTAAGGTTTAAATCAGCATACCAAATGTCATTTTTACATGCATTCCCAAATACTACAACCGAAGATATATTGTGTCATTATAGGTACTCCTTGTATTGTAAGTATTACGTATGCATTTCCTTCCATATCACATCCAATTTGAGAGGGAAAAGCTCTTGTTTGTTGCTAGGGAGCACGTGTGGGTAATTTAAAAAAAAAAAAAATTAAGAAAAAAACTTTTAAAAAAATCCTAGAGAGGTAATCCTACCCTGCCAAGCACTGTACAAGCATTATTGGGCGTTCATCTTTTTATAGTCCTTAACCACAGTGTCATGTTCTATAGATTACAGCCTCCTCCAAGAGAGAAAAAAAAGCCGGGCACACAACTATAGTATACACAGATGCTCATAGTAACCCTTTTAAAAAATGTATCCACACATTCCTAATACATATAAAATACATATATACATGTGTATTTTTATGCACTTAAAATTTTTTGAAAATATGAAGAAGGAAGTATGGGAGAAAGCAATCATTTTCTTTCCCTTTTTTTTCCTTCTCACTCTCTCCTTGTCTTCCTTCCTTCCTCTCTCTCCCTCTGGAGAGCCCACGACGGGAGACAAAACACACTTGAGAGCTTGGGGAGAGACTCCACCAACGCTCATAGTATGTAATATAAATGTATAGCTACACAAACAGGGATAAAGCCATGTACATAAATAGAAAAAAAGGGAAGTAATCCACCTTTTCAACCAGCTGTAACTCTCAGCTGATAAATGATATGTCTAGTAAAGCAGTAGTATTTTCCACGGTTTACCGGCACAAGGAGGAGGACGGAAGAAAGAAAGGAAGAAAAAAAATACGGATACAAAAGCAGACAAGAGTTTCCTTCAAGAAAAAATTGTGAGTGACTGGTCTGAATGTGAGCCCTTTTATAATGGTAATAATAATAATACACCCTCCCCAGTACAAAAAAAAACTAACTCCATGCGTAAAGGAGTAACTCCCAGAAAAAATGTTTTCTCAATGCCCCACATTTTAACTCCGAAAAAAGGCTCGAATGACTTCTTAAATCTGTGTAATACCGTATTTTTTATACACTTAAAAAAATCCCATCCCAGTGTACACAGAAAGTGTGCTCTAAACACAGAAGGACGGTCAACAGTACCAACTTAGATCCTTTTCAATGAAGAGTCTTGTGTATATAAATAATAATACTAAAAAAAAAAGAGGATAAAGAAAAAGGGAGTACGCCTGTCCATCAACATTTAATACCCGTGTGGACATTCTAGTATATGGATTTTATGGACACACACACACGGTTTTTTATTTTTGGACTTGTCCAAGCTATTCAAAGCAGATTTATTCCTTCATCTTCTCTATTTATGAAAGCAGACTTTCAAAATGATCTTATAAAGCGACAGGATCGACCAGTTTTTTTTGGGTGGTAACGATCATTTTAGATTTTTTGCTGGTAACGAACATTTTAGCTTCAATTTTCCTCTTTTAAAAAATAAAAACACAATCAATCAGGGACGTCGGCAGGGCTTTGGTTCCTGTCAAATCCCTTTTATAGAAATTTCACGTCAAATTTGCGACAAAATATATAATATGCACCATACATGCGTGTCCGTACAAGTACTATACATAAATCGTTTTTCTGTTTCTGGTATATAAATATGTACCTTTTGCAAATTCTTTAACAATAACATCCAAGAATCTTGACTTTTTACCCTCTAAAAACGACAGTTGACTAATAAACCAAAGAAAATCGAGGCACTCGTTAGTTTCGTCACCAATTCCAGAGTTTCGCTTGCAAATTAAAAAGAAGCTGGTTAAAAAGGAGAAAAAAACAAAACTCAAAACAGATTCTTGTGACTTGACCCTGCTTATTAAAAAAAGGGACAAGCTTATTATAAGACGGACAAAAAAATTACAACAAGCCACAAAACGATAAGGAAAATCCACAGATCACTGTAACAATGTGCACCACGAAATCTCAGCGGGAACTTTCCTGGTAACAAACCAGGAAAAAATGCGGTGTAGATCCTTCGCAGAAGGGGAAAAAACTGGGAAAGTTACACAATAATGATTCCACCGAAGCAAATTAGAAGCGTCCTTTTACACAAAACAAACAGTAGGAAAGATTCCTTCGTATTCTCAAAAACCCAAGGGAGAACCTCTCGTCATCAAATCCCTGGGTGTATTATTAAAAAAAAAAATGTACACATATTCCCCCCAAAAAAGTTAGTGCATACGTTCAAAAGGAATGTTGATTCCGTTCAAGTCCCGTCATATTTTCCTCTTGTCTCAATTTTTTTTTTTTTGTTATACTGAGAAATATCAGTATAGATTACGACTTACGACTGCCATTTTTTTTACTACATAATTATGCGGGTTGGCGGGTTCACCAAGAGATTTAACGTGTACTACACCCAACAAATCCCGCAGTACAACCTTTATAGAGGATATCAGCAGGACGGATACTGCAGCCCCGCTTTCTAGCCAAGAATAAATGAGAGGAGGGAAATCCAGGAATTTTCCGAAAAATTCGAATACATAATGACGAAATTTTGTTCCCAAACATTTTCCTTCTTCTCGGGATTAAACCAAAATTTTTTCGGATAATCAAACCACATGTATACATTTTGAAAATTCCTTCTGTACACAAAAACCATGCACATATGTATGTATATACTACATGCATACACATTACATATGTATATGTATACATAATACATATGTATGTATACGTAATACGTATGTATACAGCAAGGATTCCCAATATTCAATCGAACTAAAAGGTGTCTCCGCTTCCTTTTAAAGCAGTCCCATTTTTTTTTGCGGCAACCCGTGATGGATGCAACATCTCCATAGAATTGGAGAAAAATAAAATACAAAATGCACACATACATTCTTCCATGTCACCTCCGAAGATCGACTTTCCCCTAATTTTTTCCAACCCGACAGAAAATACATGGGACTTGTAATATCTAACAGGACTAACATACGCATGCAAGGATAATCTTCCCCGGAAAATAAATTCAAATAGAAGGAGAACCACGACAGGGGGAAAAAACGAGCACCAACCAACATCATCAACCCATACATCCCACTGGAACCACATTTCTTTCCTTGTCTCTCTCTCTCTCTCTCACCCAACAAAGGACCTTATCCTTTTTCTATCCCCGCACACCAAAATATCAGGAGATCGGAAATTCCTGAAATAGAACGTTCAAGCTCAGCTTATTAGATATTAGATACATGTACACTATATAGTCAATGTATAAAGTCTGTTCTTGAGCTTTTGTCTTCCACTATTTTTTTTTTCAAAAACAAAATACATGGCTTGTGCCACTACCACTATCAGTACAAGTCACTTGCTTCTATTCAGTTTCTTCCCAGCTTCCGTCTCCCATCGCTTTCTATGATTTCTAAATCTCACTCATTTTCTCTCTCTCTCTCTCTCTCTCTGTATGCCTCTCTCTCTCTCTCTCTCT
>JAQGBT010005816.1:0-13620 GCA_034698585.1 Disparrhopalites patrizii
ACAAGGTGCGGCGAATTTTCTGACGTTATTCAGAACATGCTGTTATAAGGGGTGCTGTTATGAAGAGACTCCACTGTTAAGAAGCAAGCAAAAACGAGAACCGAAAAATGTAAAGAAACAAACAAAATGAGAAGCGAAAAATATAAAGAAAGAAGCAAAAATGAGAAGCGAAAAATATAAAGAAAGAAGCAAAAATGAGAAGCGAAAAATATAAAGAAAGAAGCAAAAATGAGAAGCGAAAAATATCAAGAAAGAAGCAAAAATGAGAAGCGAAAAATATAAAGAAAGAAGCAAAAATGAGAAGCGAAAAATATGAAGAAAGAAGCAAAAATGAGAAGCGAAAAATATAAAGAAAAGAGCAAAAAGGAGAAAGGAAAAAGATTGCAGACAAAGCCAGAGACATGGATCTAAATCTCGGAAGAAATCAGTGGAAACTGGCCAGTAAGAGAAGACCCAGTGGCGGAGTAGGAGTTCATTATCATTTGTGATTATGTTCATCATGAGCATTTAAAAGGAGACGCGTAATACCAGGGAGCTGGAAGCGCTCCGAGGCACAGACTCGTTATTATACTCTCAAAAGCATCATCATAATCTCCTTTTACGAACGTATCATCTCATCCCAAGGGGGAAAAAACACACTCGTAATTAGTACCACCATAATCCCTCTTTCCCCTTTGGACCAATCACTTGAACTGTATGATCTCATTCCATAACCCGTATCTTTCTCCATTCTTTTCCATGTACAAAAACCCCGCCGAAAATCTGAAAGTTTCTTTGCCAAAAATCACATATAAAAATTCAAAGTGAGAGAAATGGCAAGTTTGTGTATTTCCATTTCATTCCCATCGTGAGGGAAGTAATTCGTTGGAGATTAATTAACAGGTAGCATTGGAGGAGGAGAGAGAAAAAAAGGGGCTAATTAAGCATCTGTCTGTGTGAGGGAATTTATTATGTAGATTATATTATGTACACACCATATGTGAGGGTTTTTTTTTTTGGTTTTTTTTTCTGGTCTACTACAAACAGTAGCCAAGCCGGACGCCCTTTTTCAATTGTTTCGAACCTGAACAAGAAGAAGGGGAAAGGCGCATCCTCTGGTGAGGTAAAAGAAATATCACGCATATTATTTTCCAGTTATATTTTATTATTCTTTTTCTACTCCAGAAAAAATCAGCTCCATTTTTTTTTGGACTCCTTAGATTAATAAAGGAAAGGAAAGGAAACAGAAAAAATTGGAGGAAAGAGTGTGAGGAAGAAAGAGAAAGGATGAAAAAGTAATAGAGAGGAAAAGAGAGAGAGAGAGACAGAAAGGGAAAGAGCTAAATTAAGAGAGGCGAATGACAAAAAAGCAGTGAACATGGGCGGAGATGAACGAGACAAAAAAAGAGCCCCCTTTGCAGAAAAAAATCAATCTACCATTATTACAGGCGATCAATAAGCACCACTAAGAAAAAACGCAGAATGGCGTTAAAGGCATCCAATCAGAATGGAATGTGAAAGGAGAAACGGAGAAATCGCAAAGGACGAACGCATATAGTAAAATAAGTGAGTAGAGAGAAGAAGAAAAAAGAAATTGACAAAGGAAAAATAGATGAGAGGATGGAGATTCAGTTATGAAGTGAACAAGTAGAAGAGAGAGAAAGAGAGAACGAGAGAGAGAGCGCGGAAATGGAAGAGAATGAAGGAGAGTTCTAGTCGGAAAGAAAGAATAAGGCAGGAAAAGAAAGAGAGAGGGAAAAAAGGCACGACAGAGAGAGAATGGGAGAAACTGCAAGAGGGAAGACAAGAGACAGCGACTGGGAGAATAAACTGTGAGAGAAAACAAGCGAAAGAGAGCGATTGAGAGAAGAAAAGGCAAGTGAGAAATCAAAAGAAAGACGGGTAGAAAATACGAGAGAGAAAGAAGAAAATCGTGAAGGAGACTGGGTGACAGGAAGGTGAGAGCGAAATCAAGAGAGAGAGAAGAAAAGCGAGAGTAAAATCTGGAGAAAGAGAAGAAAAGTGAGAGTAAAATTAGGAGAGAGAGAGAAGAATAGAGAGAGAAATGTAGAGAGAAACGCAAGCAAGAGAGAAATTTAGTGAGAGACGCAAGCAAGAGAGAAATTTAGAGAGAGACGCAAGCAAGAGAGAAATCTAGAGCGAGAGAAAAGAACAGCGAAAGAGTAAAATAAGAAGAAAAAGAGCGAGAAATGAGGAGAGAAAGAGTGAAGAAAGGTGAGAGAGAAATCAGGAGAGAGAGAGAGCTAAGAAAAGTGAGAGAAATCGGGAGATAAATAGAGAGAAAAAAGTGAGACAGAAATTACGAGAGAGTAAAATCAGAAGAAAACGAGCGCGAAATAAGGAGAGAACGAGTGAAAAAAAGTGAGATAGAAATCAAGAGATAGAGAGCAAAGGAAAGTGAAAGATTTCAGGAGATAAATGGAGAGAAAAAAGTGAGATTTCACGGGAGAGAAGACGAGCGAGAGAGACGACGAGCGAGAGAGGAATCAGTAAAGAAAGAGCGAAGAAGGGCAAGAGAGAAATGAGGAGCAAAAGAGCGAAGAGCAGCGAGAGAGAAATCAGGAGCAAATGAGAGAAGAAAGGCAAGAGAGAAATCAGGAGATACAGAGAAAGCTGAAAAAGGAGATATAAATCAGGAGAGAGAGGGATTAGTCAAGGAAATATGGAGATAGCAATAAAGGACGAGAGAAGAATTTTTTTGGATAAGACAAATTCCTGGTGCAGAATATGCTACAAAGGCAAAGACAGATAATCAGAGAGAGACCGAGAGAGAGCGAGGGAGAGAGAGAGCGGGAGAGAGAGAGAGAGCGAGGTAGAGAGAGAGAGCGAGGGAGAGAGAGAGAGAAGATGTTCCTGCACGGTAGCAGCATTGAAATGAGTGTGAAGAAATTTAAGATTTCACGGTGGTGGGGACAAAAGAGGAGCATGTGTGTCAAATCTGTAATTGCGCAGTGGGTCAGGGGTCAGCGATGAAATTCGTGACCAACGTAAGACAACCGAATCCGTTCCTATTTCCCGCCTTGGGAAGTCCCACTGAGAAACTCGGCCTGATTTCCTACACAAAAATAATCACTGCGAAGGAGCAACAATCCCTCACTCTCCTCTTTTGCTCTCTCTGTCTCTCTCTCTTTCTCTCTTTCTCTGTCTCTCGCTCTTCTTCACATCTCTCATTTTTTATTGCTCCGTCTCTCTCTTTCTTTTTCTCTCTCCATGTCTCTCTCCCTGTGTGATCCAAAAAAAAAAGGACAAGAATTATTCAATGTAACACAAGAAAAAATCCTGTCGCTTGATACAATTACGTTTGAAATGTGTACAAAAAAGTTTTTGGACCAAGGGGGAGCCATCAGAAGGAAAAAATTGGAAAGTATAAAATATTCAAAAGGAGAAAAAGCAGAACGTGAGAAAGAACTCACTGGATTTAGGAACAATATAAGAATATCAAGCTTGGAACAAAAAAAAATGAAACGAAAGGCCAAAGTAGAAGCTACAGTGAAGAAATTCATCAGAGCAGTTTTTCTCCTTCCTTTGAACCTCAAAATGTCTTCTTACTACATATGTACATATTGGCTCTCTTGTGATTCCATCAAGGCTTTTCGGAAGACGAAAGTATTGAGTAATAAATTTAAGATATTTTTTGGGGGAAAGACAGAAGACAGAAGGACAATTTGGGTTGGGGGAATGGGAGACTTTCAATTCCTCCAGCATGTTTGTCTATCCTTTATATACTGTACAAGGACTGAGCAAATGAGAAATGCATACGTAAATATATTTACGCACATATTATTGTCTGTTTCATTTCTCTCCAAATATTCTTCTCGCTTTTCCCCGTCTCCCTGTGTCTCTCTCTCTCTCTCTTGCCTTCCTCTTTTCTTTTATCTTTTCGTCTTTCGCTCATTTGTTTTTTCAGGCGTTTTGCTTCTATCTCTCCATTTCGTTTTCTCTCTCGCTTCCTATTTTGATTTTTCTTCTCTCTCTCTCTCTTTCGCTTTCTCTCTCAATTCCTATTACGCTTCCTTCGATTTTTCCTCTCTCTCTTTCGCTTTTTCGCTCGCTTCCTCTCTCTCGTTTGCTTTTTCTCTCGCTTCCTCTCTCTCGTTTGCTTTTTCTCTCGCTTCCTCTCTCTCGTTTGCTTTTTCTCTCGCCTCCTTTCTCTGTTTCGGCTTTTCTCTCGCTTCCTATCTCGATTCTTCGTCTGTCTCACTCTTTTGGTGTTTTGGTGGCTTCCCATCTCGCTTTTTCTTCTCTATTTTTCTTTCTCTTTCGCTTTCTCTCGTCCCTTTCATTCTCGCTTTTTTTCTCTGTTACTTTCGCTTTCTACCTCGGTTTTCTTCTCTCTGCCTCTCTCTCTTGCCTTTCTGTGTCATTTTATCCATCACTCTTTCGCTCCCTTTTATTTTGTGTCACAAGTTTTCTTCTCTATCTCTCTCTTTTCCTTCTATCTTGCCTTTTCTTCTCTCTCTTTGCATTTTATCTCGCGTTTTCTTCTCTCTCTTACTCTTTTCATTCTATCTTGCGTTTTCTTCTCTCTCTTGCTATTTTTGGCTTCCTCCTTACTTAGTATGTATTTCCAACGTCAGCTTTTGCTTTCCCTCTCTTTCTACCTCTATCTCGCTTTTGCTCTTTCTATCTCGCTCTGATTCTCTTTCTATATCTTTCGCTTTTGGCATTTCGCTCTCGCCCTCCTTCTTTCTCGTTCTTCGTCTTGAACTCTGCCATTTCTCTCTCTCTCTCATTTGCTCTTCCTCTCTTTCATTCACCTTTCCATGTCTCAATATTCATCTCTGTTTCAAATACCTATTTCTGTTTCATTTACTC
Source organism: Disparrhopalites patrizii (assembly GCA_034698585.1). Classification (NCBI taxonomy): domain Eukaryota; kingdom Metazoa; phylum Arthropoda; class Collembola; order Symphypleona; family Sminthuridae; genus Disparrhopalites; species Disparrhopalites patrizii. Next base: position 4,816 of record JAQGBT010005816.1, read on the forward strand.
TTCCTATTTCTCTCTCTCTCTCTCTCTTCTTTTGTTTCTAGCTCATTCTCGCTCTTTGTGTCTCTCCCTCTCTCTCTCTCTCTGCCTCTGCAGCTCCACACGTCAGAGACCTTGTGAGTGTAAAAATGGCCAATTATATCATGTAACACGAGATGAGCCAACAACTCATTACCTTCCCATGTTCCTAACAAAACTGCCTCTAATACTTCCTACGACTGTACAATATGTATGTATGCTGGGAGGGAAAATGGAAGATATATGTGACACCCGGGAATTGAATATACATACATACATATGTATACCTATACAGTGTATGCACATAATGGAATGTGCTTCCTCGTGCAGCCGTGTAACTCTCTGAGGACAGTGAGAATTACCTTATGTATACATATACAGATATAGGGGAAAGGGAAGTTTGAGCTTATCGTCACTGACTGCTTCTGTTCCCCTTCATTAGTTCTCGGTGACAAATTTCAGTCGCTCTGGATTCCATTAAGAGGAGACGGAGGAGAGTTCATAGTTTTTGGGTGCCTGTTTCGTGTCATTTGGACTTGCTTTATCTCTTCCCGAGGACCAGCATCTTTTTCTCTACTCTCTCTCTATTTTCTCTCTCTCTCTATTTTCTCTTTTTTTCTCTCTTCATTTTTTTCTCTGTCTCTATTTTCTCTCTCTCTCTATTTTTTTTATCTCCCTATTTTCTCTCTCTCAATTTTCTCTCTCTCTCTCTGTTTTCTCTCTCTCTATTTTTGCTCTCTTTCTGTTTTCTCTCTCTAAATTTTCTCTTTCGATACTCTCACTCTCTCCCTCTCGATTTTCTCTCTCTCTGTTTTCTCTCTCTATTTTTTTCTCTCTCACGCAATTTTATCTCTGTTTTCTCTCTCGCTCTCAATTTTCTCTCTATTATCTCTCTGTTTTCTCTCTCTCTGTGTTCTCTCTCTCTCTCAATTTTCTCTTTCTCTCAATTTTCTCTCTCTCTGTTTTCTCTCTCTCTATTTTTGCTCTCTTTCTGTTTTCTCTCTCTCAATTTTCTCTTTCGATACTCTCACTCTCTCCCTCTCGATTTTCTCTCTCTCAATTTTCTCTTTCGATACTCTCACTCTCTCCCTCTCGATTTTCTCTCTCTCTGTTTTCTCTCTATTTTTTTCTCTCTCACGCAAATTTATCTCTCTGTTTTCTCTCTCGCTCTCAATTTTCTCTCTATTATCTCTCTGTTTTCTCTCTCTCGATTTTCTGTCTCTTTCGATACACCCACTCTCTTTCTCTAACTTTCTATTCTCTCTCTTCTATTCTCTCTCTGTTTTGTCTTTCTATTATCTCTATGCTTCTCACTCTCTGTTTTCTCTCTCTCTCTGGCTCTTTATTTTTTTCTGTCTCTCTGTTTTCTCCATCTCTTTGGCTCTATTTTTTCGCTCTCCCTGTTCTCTCACTCTCTCTCTCTAGCTTTATATTTCTCTCTCTCTCTTGCTTTCTATGCTGTTTTCTCTGAATCTGTCTCGATATTTTCTCTCTCTCTCGCTCTACCAGCCTTTTCCGAATAATTTCACATACAGCCATTAATTTAGCACAGGACAAAGGAATCTAAATTCATGCAAATCGTTCATCTTCCCCTTACACAACCCGGCAGACGCTGAGCAGATTGTTATTGCCGCAAATACCAATTCCAATTACTTGCCATTTTTTCCAAACAGTTTAAATTTAGACCTATTTAAATGGGAAGGGTGTCATTTAAAATGCCATTTGACTTGAATCTCATTTCCTGGAACGGAATGCCTACAAAATATAAAGCACATTTTCGCCCACGGACGTCAGTATACATGGAGAGCATTAACAGCCCCGTGATTTTATTGACTCATAAAAACGTCATTTTTATGGCCGCAAAGGAGACAGATTTCACCCACTAAATTACGCCGTCAGGAGGGAAAAACGCGAGCGCTGGCATTTATGCACTTTATAATTAGTCCCAGTTTGCATTGCTTTGATCTGTAAAGCATGCATTTGTACAATTTCTCTCTTTGCCAACCATTTTTCGCCCATTGGAATTGGAAAAAGGATGGACAAATGGATCATTCCACCAAACAGAAACTATGTATATGCCTATATACCTATATGTATTACCTACATAAATGCTCGTGTAAATCCTCCTCAATTAAAGTTATAGAATAGAGGATAATAGATTATTTAGCAATAGACTTAACTATAGTCAGTTAAAGCATCAACAAATTTAGTGTAAAACAAAAATTAAGGCCCAATCCGCCATCTGGCGGCGAGAAATATGGATTCTTGGCCGAGGGAGACGCCACGGTGGAACAAAGGAATTTCGAGGACGGGATTCCTCCTTTTTTGGGCAGAGGGCGCCTCCATCCATTTCTATGGATTTAGTCCAGCACGTATTGCCCCATGCTTAATTGCAATCCTTTCTCGAGTAAATTCAAATAAAAATTATTTCTGTCTGTAAATAGTCTAAACGCAATTTATTTAAGCACAATTTTTGCCCTTCAAGTAAACCACGATGTGCTGTAAACCACGATTAAAAACAACGAGTGCATACATGAATTTTAGAAATATGGGCTTAAATAGTGCAAATAATATCAATAATTCTGGTTGCAACTCTAGGAAAATTTGTATTCATTCGTATAGAAAAAAAATTATGTATTGAATTTTGTTGAAAATGATTAAATGTGGTAGGGCAAAGCTTGTAATTGTGGCCAAGTGGGTAATTGCGGCGACCCACCAAATTAATCAAGAACTAGGCGTAATGAAAGAAAATGTAAAATTAAGAAGACTAGCGTCTCCCTGTATTATTCATTAATTATGGGCGGCAAAATCAAATTGTAAAATCAAAAAATTGTCAAAGTTTGTCAGGGGCCATTCAAGTATTAACTTAACCTGCTTCATTTCATTTTTTCTCCGCTTTACGGAATTATTCAACCAGACTCAGGATAACCCCACAAATATTAAGTCTGTAATTACTTACAATGCCATTTCTTAAATAATTATAAATGTTTACCGCAATTGAAGATGGGACTTGTCACATTTACCTGCAAATGGCCACATTTGTGAACTGTAGTATGCTTTTAAAAAAAATCATAATGTGAAATCGGTGAGGAGAAATTTAGTAAATTTTTGGTTATAGCTTAGAATGCTACATATTAGAATTCTTTCTTCAAAATTCCTTGCTTAAACTACAGCGGAAGAAATAAAATTGGAAAAAACGTTGCAAAAAAGTGGCCACAATATTAAGCGTTAAACATGCTTAAACAAAAATTCAAAAACTGATGTTTAGAAATTTAGATTGCAATAAAAACGATAAGATAAATCTAACAAGCAATATTTTTTTATATAAATTAATTTTTTAATCATCTTGATGATTCACAGTGCCTAAATGATGCGGAAAAAGCTAAATATGACATAAGTTATTCTTCATTGAAATTAGGTCAATGAAGGATCAAATCGGATTATGTCCTTCCTGGAACTATGAAGACATCTCAATTGTATGAAAGTACACAGTAATTATATGTAATTATCTTCAAAATGCCTTCTATAGAAGAAAACCCACGTATTTTGCAAATGTTCCTTTAATATAAAAAAAACGTTTAACGTGTATAAATTAATGTCTGGTATAGAAATATACATACATACATGACCGGCAATGGTAAATATACAGAGATAAATGTAATAATTTGCAGTTTTTTTTGCAGTACATAATTTCACATTTTGGTATATATTTAAGCATAGGGGAAATTGCCCCTTTCAAACACTCCTTTCAACCCAATCCACAAAATTTGCAATGTTCGTATAAACTCCGGGGAGATTCTCCCGGCCACAGCCGATGCCCCAAGAGACGAGTCCGATGAGGGTGTAGTGACCATCCACTTCCGTCGTCAAGGGACCGCCGCTGTCGCCCTATTTTTGAGGGAAAAAGAGGGAAATTCAAACTTGTTCCAAATAGTATTCAAATACTTTGCTATTTCGCCATGCATCTAATGAAACAACCTTGGAACTTGACATAGAGTACATATAACGAATGAATGGCGTCAATACCTGACAGGAATCCCTGCCACCGTGCTGGTAGCCGGCACAAAGGAACACATCATGAATCGTCTCCCGACGGCCCGCCGAATGGAACCAATCTTGACATCTCTGTTGGGAGATGACCTCCACTGACACTTCTTGTAGTAAGCTGGGCGTTGTGGCCAGACCTGTAAATTATACAAAACCACAATAGAAGAAAATTTGACATTTTTAAATAGAATTTTTTTACCAGAAGAATGGAGGGAAAATAAGGAATTTCAATTGTATTTTGAAGTAAATAAAAACGTGTGCATACATATGTATTTACTCAGAACGTTGACATACATATTTAAAATTGTATTTAAAATTATTTAAATACAAGATATTTAAGTAATTTGGATTCTAGTCCTCAAAAAGGGCGAATATAAATAATTCCGATACCAATTTTAAAAGGTGAATGAATTCCAACATTATTATTTACTTTTCCTGCTGAATAATTTGATTTGCATTTGCATTTTTACGTTGCATCAATTCAGGGATTAGATCCAATTCAAATTGAATTATTGATTTAAAATTGCATCCAAAGTGATTGTTATTGATTTAAAATGGCATCCACTGTGGTGATAACACAACTATATCTGTAGCTAATGTTAAGTAGCAGCCTAAATTGACCAAATTATACTGATAATTCGGCGTCAAGTTTAAACATGAAAATTTTTTTGAGAGAATTCCAACAAAATTAACTCCCTGGCTTTCACCATCAAAAATGTCAATGTAAATTAATTTTTGAGTCTAATTAATTCGATTGGATAATAAAGAAAATCAATTTTAGGGAGCCTTCCCATGCGTGTTTTTAAGACAAAATTAGTTACAATTTTTCTAGGCAATTTTAAATTTTAAAAAAAAATATCTAATCATACGTAGGTTAACGTGATGTGGGTAGTTGCGGAGATATTTAAATTTATAGATATTTATATTCACATTTGCGGAGATATTTAAATTTAAAGATAATTTATATTCATATTTGCAGAGATATCTAAATTTATAGATTATTTATATTTGCGGAGATATCTAAATAAGATTATTTATATTAATTTGTATTTGCGGAGATATCTAAATAAGATTATTTATATTAATTTACGTTTGCGGAGATATTTAAATATATTCCAATTTATATAAAATTGCTTCGAAGTTATTCCGGATTTCAATTCGAATTAATTTTTGTATCATTTCGTACATCATCAATCAATGGTTTTAAGTATAATTTATTTGCGTGATTTTTTGACCTTGACCAAGAAAAACGGCCTTCATTTGGTCAAACGCTGGTGGATTGGTATGAGTTTTTCCCTTTAGATTTTCAATAAAATTCTGCATGACCTATAATTTTTTCATTTTGCACGAAATGTATAGATCTAGAGGGATTTTAAATATTTATGGGTACAAGAATTAATATTTTATTAATTAATAATTTAAATTATGAATTACTTAATAATTTATTCATTTGATTATCGTACCGTGTTTGGTTCTTCCCCAACCAACAACAGTCCCATGCTTCCCCTCAAAAGTCTGGCGGTACTTGGGGAGACACACGGGGACGATGTGCTCCTTGAATTGAACGGGCCTGGAGAGCTTCAGGAGGGCTAAGTCATTGCGGAAGTCCGCTGGATTGTAATTCGGGTGGATCTGAAATATTCATAAGGGAATATTTATAATTATAATTATCAAATGAAATTATCTAATACTTGCAGTTTCTATACCATAATTAAAAAACCAAAGAAAAAAGGAAATGGGTGTGTGGTATAAAATTAAATTCTTGATTATACTCACGTAAACCTTATTTAAAATTTATAATGATTTGGAAGGTTGCACGGAAATTATTGGATTTCCTTGTGGAACAATTTAAAGGAGAAAGTACCTCTTTTTTGTCCACGGAATAGTCTTCATGAGGGAATCTCTCATTCTGTTGCCGCACGTTCCATTCTCCCAATCGGATTTTTAAGCTGCTGATGGGAGTGCTGTGAAAGAAACAAATTAGTCATTTTTGTAAATTTGTACGCTTTGTTTTTTTTTAAGACAAGACTTTTCAATTAAATCTGCACGCATTTATTTAAATTTGACTCAATCGACATAAATTATTATAAAATAAATCAAGCTTCAAGCCTCTCGTTTTTAATGTGAAGCAAGAATTATTAGCCTAATTTTACGGAAGTTTTTTAATTCACCACCAAAATTATATCTGAAAACAAAATTTAAAGCTAAATTTATTTTTAAATTTCGGGAAAACATTATTTCCTTCACAAGTTTTTATTTCATGGAAATATCAGTTTGTAAATTTTTATATTCTTTTTTTTAGATTTTCACAAGTCATTCTTAATTTTTGGGAAAAAAACTATTTGGTTTAGATTTTCACATTTTATTTCCATTTCTTGTAAAAGAAAGGCAATTTATTGGTGTTTTCGACATTCTTGCTTAAATTCTTGTCAAAATGTATTGTTTATAATTTTGGCATTGTTTTTCATATCCTTGAAAACATTTTTCGCTTTTTCTGCCTTAATTTTTAACTCTACAGAATAGTTTTATTATTTATTTTTTACATTGTTTTTAATTTTCCGGTAAAATTCGTTACATTTTCGCGTTCTTTTTTTAATGTCATGCAAAATTATATCTTTTAAATTTCTGCCTTCATTTGTAATCCTTTTGAAAAATTATTTCTTTTTTTAAATATGCATACCAATGTTTTTATAACTGCAATAAATCACAAGTAAATTTGTGACACATTTGTTTTTCAATTCCTGGCCAAATTAGTTACACATTTTGGAGTTCCTTATTAATTTCTTCCAAAATTCTATATTTTAAATTTCTTGTCAATTTTTTTTGAAACATTTGTTTTTTCTCTGTCAAAATTATTTTATTTGTGAATTTATTGAATTTTTTATGTCTTTTGGGAAAAATAAGAGTGAAAAGTACCTGTAAACGCAGTGGGCGGCCGTGACCACCCAAAGCTCATTAATCAAAGCACCTCCGCAGGCAATTCGTTTGGAGAGAAAACTTTGCTTGATAATGGCTGCTTGCCAAGGATGTGACCCGAAGGGGGAATCTTGACCTCCCACGATCCGGTTTGACCTCGTATAAATTTGTCCACATTCTGAAATTTTCAAAAAACACCAATTAATTCCAACACTTTTAACATTTTTTTCACTCATTATTAATTTAAATATCACATTTACAATTCTAATCAACAAACAAATATATGCCAAATATATTTTCTCCCAATATGCCTTTCTCGTCCTTTTAGCGGGCATTATGAGAATTTTAAAACTATTTAGTCCATTTACAAAAATGTATTTAATGCTGTACAAAATACAGTTAATCAAATTTTATTTTTTACATTATTTGTCCCAACCCAATAAGCCGTTTGTGTGAAGTACCAAAAAGTTATTTTCTGCATCTTGTATGTCTTACACTTCAAATTTAAATGGCTAGATATGAAGCAAAAATTTGGTGGAACAATGAATCTTTATTTAAACCGTTTTTGTCCTTGTTCAACACAATACATTTTTTTTACATATGTATACATACGTGCGTGTGTCTGTTTTTACACACAAAAATATATTTTCGTTTCCTTATTTTCTAAGGATACACTTTACTTTTGCTCTCAAAGACGTAATGTCTTCCTGTAAAGAAAATTTAAATTCGGAAATGTATGTAGTTGTGCAATTTTTGCCTTATTACTACGTCTTATATACGTGAATGCCCTCGTAATGCTATTCAAATGGGAGTTTGTTTAAGTGCTATTATCGCATGTAAGGGATATTACAGAAGGCAAATAGGTACAAAGGAAGTTTTTTAAATAATAATAATAACCCTCCGTACCATTACTTATGACTACAACAAAAGACAATCTCGAGACTGTCATTCCGCATCAACTGTCATATTCAACAGACGACCCTTTTTTTAGCTATTATAAGGAGTAATTTTTTCCACAGGGATTTATCAAAAGGCTTGCTCCTGGCACTACATCCACTATATGACAGTGGAGACAATTGTTGGAAAAATTTGGACTCTGAATTTCTCTCGTATACAACGCTTTCTCTCTGTGTTTCCTCTAAAGATATCTTTTGAAATCTTAGGCGTCTCTTATCTGACGTTTCATTTCTTTTGGCTCTGTAGTCTCTCCATTCTTCATCTGCATTTCGTCTTCATTTCTCCATGTACAGACATACATATGTGCATATAACCATATTGGCATTTCTGTATCTGAGCTGTTCCTCCAATGCATGTTTCGTTTTGCGATGTTTCTCCCGTTTTTCTCTCGCATTTACTTTTCGGGATCTATTTTTTTCTTCTTCTCTCCCTGCGGATTTTTTAATGTTTTCCTCTGAGCACTTTTATCTCTCTTCTGTGGACTTTTTCTCTCTCTCTAAATCTCACTGTGGACTTTTCTCTCTCTTTACATATACATATTTATACGTATCTTACTGCGTACTTTTCTCTCTGTTTATTTTTTCGCTTTCTCTCTGTTTCTGTAAGCACTTTTTTTCTTTCTCTATTTCTCTCTTTGACATTTTCCTGTCTCTATTTCTCTCTGTCACTTTTCTCACTCTTCTGTGGACTTTTCTCTCTCTCTAAATCTCATTGTGTACTTTTTCCTCTGTTTGTACTTTTTTCGCGCTCTCTCTCTGTTTTCGTGAGCACTTTTTTCTTTCTCTATTTCTCCCTTTGACATTTTCCTGTCTCTATTTCTCTCTGTCACTTTTCTCACTCTTCTGTGGACTTTTCTCTCTCTCTAAATCT
>JAQGBT010005817.1:0-13617 GCA_034698585.1 Disparrhopalites patrizii
CTCTCTGTCACGCGCTAATTACAGAGGACCTTGTTTGTTATCTCTCTTAACTTGTTTTCTTGAATTATTCAATTTTTTAAAAATGGCTGGGAAAACAAGTGAGATCATAATGAAGCCATTCCTCGTAATTTGAAATGGTAATCAAAATTTAAATTTCTCAAAAAGCGACTCAAGAAGCTCCACGAGTTTCGAGTAGTTAAAAGTGGAGGACGTGATCCGCCATTCTATATTTATGGGTGATGCGACGGCGGCTTGGGTGATGCGAAATCTTTTGCTGGCATTTTGTCCTCCCGTCCAATTCCATGGCGCTACATGTGGCCGGAATGTTCATGATGGGCTTGATGAGAGACGAGCGGTGGTAATAATTATTGAAAAAGGGATCCAAGTAGAACCAAGCTCGGCCTTTTCTGGCTCGTTTCTTTACAGAAAGAATTTCTTTGGAATATTTTTTTCTAACCTATTTTTCTCATTTTTTTTGTGCAGTTAATTTTCAGTGGAGAATACACCAAGGCAATGAATAAGGATTGGCACTCGACCCACTTCTGCTGTTGGCAATGTGACGAGTCGCTGACAGGTCAGCGCTACGTTCTCCGTGATGACCACCCATACTGCATCCGCTGCTATGAGTCCGTCTTTGCCAACACCTGCGATGAGTGCAACCAGTTGATTGGTATTGACTCCAAAGTAAGTCCTACGAATATCTAATTTATACTAGAATTTATTTACATATAGATACACATCCAGGGTTTTTACCATGCCTAAAAATTTGCTCCATGCACGAAATGTTTGCACCATAAGCGAGATGGTACAAAACGTGTGCAAAATTTGTACAAAATTTGCGTACCATGAACGATATTTGTACACGTTTTTGCGCCATTAACCAAATCCATACAAAATATTTGCACCGTGAACACAATATTTGCAGTATGGACGAATTTTGTACAAACATTTTGCACCATGAACAAAATGTGTACACATTTTTGCGCCACGAACGAAATTTGTGCAAACTTTTTGCATTATGAACAAAATGTATACAAAATATTTGCACCAGAAACAAACTTTGTACGAATTTTTTGCACGATGAACAAGACGTTTTTTAGAAGCCGTCTTGTATTGTTGGCTGCGGCGCAAGACAACAATACAATACAATTTAATTATTTATTAGCTATTTTTGATTAGAAAATTTATTTTATTTACTTTAGTATTAACTGACATCATTCATTAGTATAAGTTAATATATTACATTCGACTCTCTCTATAAAGGGCCTCCATATAACAATTTTTGCACTATAGAGGTGTTCACAAACCCGCCCGAGATATTTGCTGGGCTAAATTCACTCTCTATAACGGTTTTCTCGATTACAGTTTTTTCTCTATAATGGGGAAGTTTTAAATCATCCACCGTTCAGCCTCTCTCCCTATAACGGTTTCAGGCCACGCTTTTGCATACTTCTCTCTCTACAGGGGGTGTTATTTGATTGTAATTCCCCCGCCGTTTAGCCTTCTTCTCAGTAACGGTTTTAGGCCACGCCTTTTGCACATTTCTCTCTGCATACAGGTTTTTCTTTAATTTTGAATCCACCGCCATTAAATATTTTTCTCTGTAACGATTGTTTATTATTCCGTATACCGGTTATACTGTATAACGGTTAAACGTAGGTGTTTTTGCATTTATGGAGATAATGCATTTATTTTGCGACTGTATGTATTTATTTATTTTGTTTATATCAATGATCTGCATTAATTAAGATAAATAGAATATTTCAATCACTTCATTTTAACCAGATTAATTCCAGTAAATAATTATTTCTATGCATTGTAAAAAATTTGAATATCGAGCTTTGCCGTATTTAGATAATACTTTTTTTTATGAAAAAAGAAGATTGTTTCCCTTCAAATTTCGAAAAAAAGCAACACCAAAAAACAAATCTGAAATTCGTAATATGTACATACATTATTAGACATTACATTATTATAGGACATGCCAAATTTTAGATATTAAAAATTAGCGTGACAAATTTTTTGGATCAGCTGACTGGTGCTAAACACGTGTAAATGTCTTATGAATATGGAATGGCAAATAGACGCCTTAAACCTGACCTCGTGTGATCGTAATATAATTATGATAATTATCAATTATCACCAGCATTATGTAAATAAATTTGTCGCAGCATTGAATCCTTGTTTAAAATGTTTTTGCACAGCTTTCCTGATTGAAGCACTTAAGACAATTCTTGCTAAGACGAGTTTAAATGACAAATATGCAAACATGTTATAATTTCTATATGCTAAATCTGGTTTGATGCTTCTGACAGTGACAGGGAAAATTCACAAGTGGCGCAAAAGCTCTTAACTGTCGTATTTTAACATACGTAGACACATGCGAGCATCTTCCAATTTAATTGCCTTTCCACGCACGTGAAAAGGTACATCAGGAAATTTTGTATTCAAAATTGAAATGGTTTTCCGAGAAACAAATGTTCATTCATAGAAAACTGCTCTGTCGGCGTTTAGCATCACAAATGGAAATTTTGTTGCTTTTCCGGAAATTTTGCAAATTTGAATGTCTTTGGTGCGTTCCAGTCTAGAAGGAAATGTAGGAGGAGGGAAATTCTGGGAACTATTTGCTCCTGTACCTTGGAATTCCTCTTGAAAGTTCCTTGTCCATCATATTTATACTAATGAGATTCTCCAGGGTCCTTCAGAATGTCAGTTGACTTGATTCTTCCTTCCTCCGAAGATTCTTGGGAGGAAGATGAAGAGCCTGACAAAATGCTCTACATGTCTTCACTTCTTCCTGTCTTCAGCCCTTTCTTGTTATGATTTTGCTTGTTGGAAACAAAATTTGTTTTGAAACTAAATTGCATACATTTTCCTGTGTTTTCGTCCTGTCTTTCGTATTTTTTATTGATCCGACTATTTTCTGCGGGTTTTCCTCTGCTTTTTTCTTTTTCGTTAGTTCATTTTTATTTTCTCCATCCAGTAGCTTTCTTCCTCTTGGCTCTAATTTTTAATGATTTTTTTGTTTTCTTAATGTTTGAATTATTTTATAATTTCTTTGTTTTAATTATTTTCTCCTTTTCTTAATTTTTTAATTGTTTTATAATTGCTTTGTTTTAATTATTTTCACGTTTCTTTATTTTTTAATTGTTTTCTAATTTCATTGTTTTAATTATTTTCTCTTTTTCTCTATTTTTAAAAATTGTTTCCTCCTTTTCTCTATTTTTTTAATTATTTTCTCCTTTTCTCTTTTATTTTTCCCTTTTGTCTATTATTTTCTCCTTTTCTCTTTTATTTTCCCCTTTTGTCTATTATTTTCTCCTTTTCTCTTTTATTTTCCCCTTTTGTTTATTATGTTATCCTTCTCTCTTTTATTTTCCCCTTTTCTCTATTATTTTCTCCTTTTCGCTATAATTTTCTCCTTTTCGCTATTACTTTCTCCTTTTTTCCATTTTTTAAAATTATTTTCTCTATTTTTATTATTCTATTTTTTATTATTCTCTCTATTTTTATTATTCTATTTTTTATTATTCTCTCTATTTTTTATTATTCCCTCTATTTTTTATTATTCTATCTATTTTTTTATTCTTTTCTCTGTTTTTCTAGTATGTTTCTATCTGTCTCTTTCTCTCTTCGTCTCGTTTTTATTTTGGGTTTAAGATAACAAAAACGAAGAAAAATACAGGCTGTGTTTTTCCTTTTGATTTCTTTCTTTCTCTATTTGGGTTGCTTATTTTTACTTATGCTCTTGATCTGTATCTCCGTTTTCTTTTTATTCTTTCATATTTCTATTTCTCCTTTTAAATTATTTTTTAAACACATTCTTCCTTTCTCTATATTTTCTTTGCCCTTTCTTTATTCTGATTTAGCATTTTGCTTCGTTTTGTTAAATATCTTTTTATTTTTCTATTGCCTGGTTGAATCTTTTGTCGAGCTTTTTCCTCGAATTTTCAGTGACTTAGAATTCTCACCCTTTCCTTTCACTTCCACCATATCTCTCTTCTACATCTTCATCTTCTGTATCTCTTCATCTGCAACTTGTTCCTCCTCCATCCCCTCCACCACCTCCCTCTGTTCCTGTCCCTCTTCCTCTTGGCCCCATTCCAACCCCAAGAATGAGGAGTCAATGTTCAGAACAAAAAAAAAGTGTTTGCAGTGAAAAACATAAGCTCATGCTGCATACATAAATATGAAAAACCAAGAGGAAAAAAGGGGGACAAATAATGGCTTAATTTTTTATTTTCCGCTTCGAAAAAATGTCGTCCTCCTCCTCCTCGTGGAAGTGTGGACGCTTTATTTTTAGGATCTGGAAAGAAATTCTATTTTTATAAAATTTCTCTTCCGTCGCAAAGGCGTTCCCTTGTCTTTAGGAAGGAGCAGAAAATTTCGGTATCGGTCTGATCATCATTTTTTCCGGTATTTTTTGTCCCTTGGAGCAATCCTGAGCTTGTCCCAAGATGCCCCATAAGCGCCTTTTAGGGTAATTCCACATTCTATCGTGGAGAGCAACTCATTAATTAGGTGGTAATTAATTCCTGTGAAACTAATTAATCTTCTCACAAAATGAATGGAGGTTTATGATCAAAATGCGAAATGAAGCAAATTTTAGAGGCGATGAAGTGGTAAATTTACTAATTGGTGTGTTTTTGTCTTTTTTTTACCAACAGGATTTGTCATACAAGGACAAACATTGGCATGAGGCTTGCTTTCTCTGTAGTAAATGTCGGGTCTCACTCGTCGATAAACAATTCGGATCGAAGGTGAGAAATTTGGCGCAAATGTTATTTAAATTTTAGCTCTAATTCTATTGAAATTTGGCGTGAATGTTATTTAAATTTTACCTAGAATTCTATTGAAATTTGGCGCGAATTTTATTTAGTGTTTAGCTAATATTCCTTTCAAATTTGCTGCGAATTCTATTTAAATTTTACCTAGAATTCTACTGAAATTTCGGGCGAATTTTATTTGTTTAGCTAATATTCTTTTCAAATTTGGCGCGAATTTTATTTGTTTAGCTAATATTCTTTTCAAATTTGGCGCGAATTTTATTTGTTTAGCTAACATTCTTTTCAAATTTGGCGCGAATTTTATTTATTGTTTAGCTCTAATTCTATTGAAATTTAGAGAGAATTTTATTTAATTTTTAGCTCTAATTTTATTGACATATAGCGCCAATTCTATTTAAATTTGACACTAATTCTATTGAAATTTGGCGCTAATTCTATTGAAATTTGGCGCTAATTCTATTCAAATTTTTGCTGTAATTCTACTGTAAATTTGGTGTTAATTTCATTGAGGTTTCTGTCGAAATTTAGCGCTAATTTCATTGAAATTTGGTGCTAATTTTAGTTAAATTTTAGCGCAAATGATACTGACATTTTTAGCTAAGTTTATTGAAATTTTAGCTTTAATTTTATTGAAAGTCGCTAATTTTAATTTTAATTACAAGTAGTTCCGATAATGTGGAATTTTCCCATCATATAATTTGTAATGAGGAAATTTTTGTACCCAAAATATTGAAAGGTTTTTTAATAATGGATTTTCTAGGCGGAGAAAATCTACTGCAGTAACTGCTACGATGCCCAATTCGCATCGCGTTGTGACGGCTGCGGAGAAGTTTTCCGTGCAGGTAATATTTTCAAAAGTTTTATTTTTCCACAAGCCATCCCGCTTTCCCATTTAAGGATACATTTCATGTGCATCTCCATGACGGCAAGGAATTTTCGAGGTTTCGACAAGGGTAAAAATACAGATCATATATTCTCCCTCTCGTCCCTCAAAAAAATCCCTCCTCGCCCATGTTTACGGTCTGTGGCGGGGAGGCGGAAGGGGGAATATTCACTAAAAATAGACGGAAAAGAAAGACTAAATAAAAGTCTGCGGAAACCATGCAACAGGATTTTCTTGGGAGGGCAAATTTTTTATGGACGCTACGGATAAACTTTCCCGGATTCTCCGTAGAAATTATACCCTAAAAATGTTGTTGATTTTATTCAATGAGAGAATCATATGGTTGCTTTGTGTGCGGAAAATCTTGTGGTTATAAATACTGTTAATTCCATTTTTTCTCGTCATTAACGGATGTGATTCTGACTTAGTGTAATTTACTGGCAGCTGGACTAAAAGGTCAAAACGATAAATTTGAACTGACGTCAAACCACTGCAAATTACAAATTTTATTTCCAGGTTTGGAATCCCAAACATTTCCCGAAAAACACTCATCCAATTTTTAATAACCTGAAAATTTCATCCGGAATTGAATCACAAATTTTGATAAGGATTAAAATGTGATTTAAACACAAAACGCCCGGTAATTTTTGCAAAAAAACGCAAATATTTGATATTTCAGCACATAACACATTCACATAAAATTTGTTGGATTAAAATTCATTAAACGCATGGGATTAAATAAATTCAGCCGTCCAAGCTCTAGTTCATAAATGTTGCGGAAGAGGTCGCTTTTTGCAATAGCTTAAAATGTTACTGGGAATTACATTAAAAATTTTGTTAAGGATTTTGTCGCTAAATTTGTGGTGTAAAATGTTTTCGTTAACTTTGTATGCAAATTATTTTTGTTAAATTCGTTATGTAAAATGTTTTCGATAAATTTGTTGCGTAAATTATTTTCGTTAAATTTGTTATGTAAAATGTTTTCTATAAATTTGTTGTGTACAAGTTTTTGTGTAAAATTTGTTCACAAGAGCAAGCGGAAAAAATTTATTGATTTAAGTCATTATAAAAGAGACAATAGCACAAAATTTTCCGTTGCAGCGTAAAACAGCAAATTTGTAAAATCAATAGTGCATCAATTTTTCAAAAAACTTTCCGACGGAATCCCACAATTATCAGGGACTTGCTGAAGAAAGAACAAAAAGTAATAATTCGACCGGAATTGACATTAGCTTGTGAAGGTAATAAACAAATTTGTTTTTGACCTCTGACAAGGAGGAAACCTTTTGGTGGGATAAAGAATTGGCCAAAAGCCGCATGGGGAAAAAAAGGTGGTCAGTTTGCAAATAAAAGGAGCGTGTGACTAAAATGTGTGAAAAGGAATGGAGGAAATTTTTGAGGAAATTTCCATCTCAAGTACATAAAAGATAGCCGGATGGATATAAAGCTGGTAAATATGTGCATGAGACAAATTTGGCAAAGTGCTAAAGGCATGGCTAAGATCATTTTTTTTAGAGATGACCACTAATGAATCGGACATGATGTGAGACAAGGTTTCTCTCTTTCCTTCTCTTTCGTCCTCTTCATAATTTTTTGGTCATCCCTGCACGTGTGCGATGTTTTGGAGACTCACGCTCTCTCTCAGTGAGTCGTGGCGAAATATATTCAGATGTTCCTTCACGCTTACTTAGCCACATTTATCAACGGAGGCGCACTTATGAATATTGGAGGATTCCAGAGTCCCCCAAAAACCTTTCATGGAGGCCCCATTTGAGTAGTTAAAAATTTCCGCCACTCCATTTATATTATAAATTTACTTACACATTTGTTATTATGCCATCCGAAAAAATATGAAGTAAAATTCGAATTAAAATACGTGTTTTTCCTAATTATGAATGCAAATTTAAATTTCGGGTATCTAAAATATAAATTCTAATATCAATACAATTTTATTCAAATATTCAGGCATATGAATACGTATTCAAATACTTTTCGAATAATTTTAAAAATTTATTTGCAATGCAATCTGGCACAATTTGTAGCTTAAATTAAATCAATGCACAAAATTATCAATTGACTCCGCAACTCTGATTTTGCAATAATCGATGCTTTTGTGGACGAAATGGTTAGATTACTGCCAATTGAAAAAGCCATTGATACAATACGTTGATTTTGCCAAAAAAACTTGCCCAAAGGCAGGAATTAGCAACATAATGATCGAATTTTCGAATACCAATAAAGTATCGGAATCCAAATATCAACTTTTGAATACGAATTAGCATTTCGAATGCATTTGTAATTATAAATTACAATTAAAATATTTATCTGACAAAAATATGGATACTAAATTCCGATTAAAGTACAGAAAAATTTGAATATAATTCTGATCTCAATTCAATTACTGATTCGGATGTCAAACCTAGATTATTATTTATTTATAAACAAATTTATTTATAATAATAAATTTATACCGATTGCGTTGCAATTTTTCCGCTCTAAACTTTTACCTTAAGCTTCTGTAAAATGTAAAAAATCCGAGATTTTTTAATGCTACAAATAAAGAAATTACTAAAAAGACATTCAAAATAGCAGAAAACATAGCCTATCAAAATATTTTTAAAATTTGCACAAATCAGTCAATTGATCGACAATTCCAATGCCAAATTTGGGAAATTCAATTTCAAATTTGAAAATCAAAATTTAACAAATGTAGGTATAATTTATAAATATAGAAAAAATACGTAAATATGTATAGATATATGAGGGAGATAAATTGAAAAAAAATATATAAATAAATATATTAGGGAGTTAAATAGAAAAATAGGTTGCATATATTTGTGGACATGTACAAAAAAAAATTAATACATGCTGAGGGTCCGTATTAGTTTCCGATGGACCCCGATCTCCCCCTCCAAAAAAAACGTCGAAGGTCTGCGAGTTACCGTATAAAAAAGGCGAAGCAAAAAAACAAGCAAATATGTACATAACTTGAGGAAAACAATGATAATGATAATTCCTTTTGTAAAGACCGTACCTCTCAGTATGTTTGGTGGACTGAAGCTTCTCATAATTTGGAGGCACATATTTAATATTATTATTATTTGAAAAAAATACGGGGCACATGCATATTGGCCAGCTTACATAAAGCCCCCCTGCTGGAGTCCAAGCAGTAACAAATGCTCTTGCCATGGAAGCTGACAGGGCAAGATGCTCTGAGAAGGAGAAAGAGAGAATTAGAGAGAAATTTTGAGAGAAAGAAAGAGAGAGAGAGAGAGAATAAAGTGTGTGCTAATAAATTATACAAATAATACCGTGTGACTCATACGCCTCCATGGAGTGGAAAACATTATAATTATTGCAGCATTTCAACATTCAAAGAGAGAGAGAGAGAGAGAGACTCTCATACGTACCTTCACCTTCAGAGTCTCCAAAACTTTTGCACTCTCTCTCTCTCTCTCTCACTCCTTTTCGCTCTCACGTCTTAGCGTATTTTTAGCCCATGACTTCATCTGCTCTCTCCAGCTTTCTGTTGTGTATTGTTTTTTTTCTCTCCATTTTGTCCACAATAAATAAAGCACACACCATAATTCCAAAAAATAGAGTTCCGTATTGACTGCTTTATTTTCAGTTATATTGCAGTCGACCCTCTCTATTACAGCACCCTATCTGTACCAGAAAAAGTGCTCTTATAACGAACTGCTGGTATAGCGAATTAGTTCAAAAATACTGATATTAATTAATTAAGATTATTTTCAGGCTAATCTTTGATAATTTTCCAAATTCTAACAATGTTTACACAATTGGGCGTAAATATTTACATTTTAGTGAGAAAATAATAAAATTGTGCTGGTATGGAGTTCCGGTGCTGTTATAGAGAAAAAGTTAATGTTGAAGGGAAATCTGACTTAGGCGCTAATGCTCTTATAGGGAGAAAGTGGTGTTATAGTGGGAGGATTGTGACCGAGGGAAGAAAATACCCTGCTGTTATAGAGTAACTCCTGTTATAGCGAGTATAGAGAGCGCACTTGACATGGTAAAGTTGTAGGGGGATTCAGCACTGCTCTTATAGAGTCAGCGCTCTTGCAGGGAGGTCCGGTATAAGGAACGTCGACATACTTAATAAATTTCCAGTGCCTTTCTAAATCCCGACTTAATAAGTATGAATGTCTGGCCAAAATTTTCCGAACTTACAATTGAACTTGATAATGAAATCGATACTCGAAAACTGAACTTGAACCGATGAGGAGCTCCAATTTCTAACTCCTCGCCCATTCCTTTTTTTTCTTTGTACTTCCCCCCTTTAATTCTAACTTCTGCTGTCGCACAATTCCCATGAACAATCCCCAAAAAAAACGGGAGGGAAGAATGTGAATGTGTAGGGAGAAGAAATATTTCTGGGAAACCCCTGTGAAATGTTTTCTCTCTTTTATCTCTTTCGCCCTCCCTGCCCTCCTTCCTTTGTTACATTATGAACTAAGTGGCTCCTATTACACTTACTGATTCCTTTCTTATTTATAAGGGGTCCTCTAGACGGATTCGGGGGAACCGGAGTAAGAATGGGAATTGTTTGAGGTTGGGAGAAAGGAGAGAGCGAGATTGATGAGAGAGAGAGAGAGAGAGAGGGAGAGAGCTTCTTGGAATCTTTTTTTCCTGAATTTTTCTCAACGACACAATTCCTTTTGGAGGTGTGTCTGTCTCCGTCTTTTGTCTCGTTTCGAGTCGTTTCTTTCGCTCGGCTTTACCTTTATCCAGTTGATTCACCTGGCTTCCTATTATCGTCTCGCTCCCGAAATTGTTCCGTCCCACCTTTATTCTATTCCTCTTTACTTTTTCCTTTCCTTCTTTTCTCTATGAAACTCTCTTTAGTTTTTCCTTTCTTTAGTTTTTCCATTTCTCCTTTTCTCTCTAAATCGCTCTTTAGTTTTTCCTTTCTTCTTTTTCTCTCTAAATCGCTCGTTCGTGTTTCCTTTCCTTCTTTTCTCTCAAAATCACTGTTTAGTTTTTCCATTTCTCTCTAAATTTCTCTTTTGTTTTTCCATTTCTCCTTTTCTCTCCAAATCTTTCTTCAGTTTTTACTTTTCTCCGTTTCTCTCTAAATCTTTCTTTAGTTTTTCCTTTCCTCCTTTTGTTTCTAAATCTGTCTTTCGTTTTACCTTTCGTCCTTTGCTCTCTAAATTGCTCTTTCGTTTCTCTCTCCTCCTGCTCTCTCTAACCTCTTTAGGTTGTCCTTTCCTCCTTTTCTCTCTACGCATCTCTTTAGTTTTTCTCACCTGATATTCTCGCTAAATCATCTCTCTTTCGTCTCTCTCCCCGTTTCTCTCTCTCGATCTCTTTATCTTTCTGCCGTTTTTCGTTGATTACTACCTCTCCCGTTCTAATTCTTTTGTTTCCCTCGTTTTTCTACCTTTTTCATGTATTTATCACCTTTTTCCCATTCCATTTATTTATTTCCTTTTTATCTTCCAGTCTCCTTTATTTTCTCCTTTTTGTCGTCTCCTTTTCCATTTATTTCTCTTTTTCCATCTTTCCGTTCTTGGTATCCTTGTTTTTGCCGTCTTCCTGCTCTCTGTTTCCATTCAGCTGTTCCTCTGCCTATCCTATCTGTATCTATTTATTTCTCCTATTTATCCTTTGTATCGTAAATGATACTCTGGTATTCCTGAGTGTCTCTGTGTTTATTTTTTGCTTGTAAATGTCTCGCCGTCTCCCCACCATTGACTGTATTTGGACACACGGCAGGGAAAATGCGTTAGCGATCAAAGGTGAAAGGCGGCTGGGAAAAAAAGAATTGAGGTTGAGTGACTGGAGAAAGGAGCAAGTCAAAGAATTTCTCTCTCTCTCTCTCTTCTCTTTGTACGGTAAACGCAAGACTAATATTCTTATACAGCCTATATATAGAATTTTTTTTGGAGAAACACTTTCCTCACATTCCTTTCCTGGTATCAATAAAAAGAGAAGTTGGAACGGTGTTATTATTACGCAAGGGAATAATAGGAGGCAGGTAGAGCAGTTTTTTCATACGCATATGAATTCGTAAGCATTCTTGTACCTCCTGCATTTTTTTTTACCAGTAAATGGGATGTCATTGTTGACAGGAGGCGTAGCTGCATACGTGTGGCTTCCTCCCATTTATGGAGAGAACTTCCTGGAATTATTTTTCCTACTCACAGATTCCATCTGATGGAGTTTCCAGGGAAAAAACGTGGCACGTGGATGTTTTGTGGGAAATTAAAAATTTACACCGGATTTTTCCGGGAAAATCAGAGCATTACGTGGGAATGACAATGTAATGGAATTTGTGGGAAATTTAAAAATGGATGAATTTTATAATGGCAGGAAAATTCGTGGGAGTTGAAAGACGGGAGAAATTAAATTCAAAAATAAGAGGGTGAATTTTTTCTGGGAAGTTTTGAATTTCAGGTGAAAATTGTGGAAATCTCCGGGGAAAACATTTTTTTGGAGTGAGTTTTCGACCAGAAAAAGGCGGAGTGATTCAGGAAGCAAATTTAATTAAATTCGAAAATAATAAATTAAATAATTATAATTATTAAATATTAAATTCAAAAATAGGGGAGGACTTTTTCTGGGAAGTTTTGAAATTCTTTGAAGAATTTCAGGTGGAAATTCTGGTAATTTCCGGGGAAAAAAATTTTTTGGACTGAGATTTTGACCAGAAAAATTGAGGAAGCAATTTTAAATGATTGGCATGACAACTTCTGCCGGAGGCTTTGCCATAGAATGGCATGCCGCAAGCGATTTGGCATGGGTTGATTTCCTCCGTAAAAAAATTTGATTATGTCCATCACATTTCACGGGCAACTTGCAACACTTGTTGGATGAAAAAAAAATCCGAACAAAAGGCCATGGCTTGAATGTCACCACAAAAAAATCTAGAAAGACAGTTCCCGTAGGCAGCACGTGGAGCTTCCAGGGAATCATAAAGATTCTTTTGCTTCCTTCCCCGAATTTCGTAGGTGCCATATAAGGGAGTAATATAATATATTGAAACCATCCCAAAGAATAAAAGAAGACGCTCTGCCATGAAGTTGTTACAAATTTTACCAGGAAATTTTATTTATTTCTGTCGTCTTGCCTCCAACGAAATCATGCAATGATGCCGTTACTCGCTTCAACGTGTTTCCATTTATGCGGGTATTTTTTGTCAAGTTTAACTTCCTCACTTTTGGCACGCACGAGGAAACGGCTGGGATTTATTTGGTGTTGAAATTACCAACTTCACCAGAAGCTTCTGCGTATGAATCCATCCTTGTCCACATCTTTTTTTTTTAGGTTTTATTGTTCATTTTTATAGGTAAAAATAGAATTTCGGGGTAGAGGCTCATCCTTCACGGGAACAAGTCATGCCTGTAAGGACGAGGTTAAACCATTCGTCGTTCCCCAAATTCCCTAAAGAACACGGGAAGGATAGAGAGAACGAGAGCTAAAAGGAGGGATACAACAAAAAAAGAAACGAAAAAATAGAAAATGAGAGAGAAAGAGAGAAAAATACAGAAGAGAGAAAGAGAGCGGAAAGGGGAGAGTAACAGGAGACGAACGAAGGGACTAAAGAGGTAAGAAACGAGAGAAAAATGGAGAACCTTCGCAGAAAAATAGAAAATGAAAGTGAAAGAGAGACAATAAGGATAGGAGAACGGCGAAAAATGATATCAAAGAAAAGAAATTTCAGAGAGGAAAATCACAAAAAATTAGATGGAGAGCGTCAGGATTAAAAAGAAAAGACAGAAAACCGAGAAAGTGTAAAGGGGAAAAAGAATACAAGGGAAAAAAGAGATAAAGCACTGACAAAGGGGAATTAGAAGAGATAAAAATTAAAAGAAAAAATGGAATATAGCTATACAAGGAAAACAAAGATAAAAAGGTAAAAAGAGAAAATGGAAAAAAAGGAAAGATAAAAAGGTAAAAAGAGAAAATGGAAAAAAAGGAAAG